>VZSF01001813.1:575409-633445 GCA_013398295.1 Chionis minor
TTTTTTTTTTTTTTTTTTTTTTTTTTTTTTTTTAACACAGCGGAGCACAATGTATTGATTATCTGTTACAGGAATAGAATTGTAAATACAGTGCATTCTTCCCTGCCCCTGCACCATAACATCTGCAGAGCCTCAGAAGAGCCCTTTTGAGTTGAATCTATGACAAATGAATGTTTTTAAAAAACCTTTCAGGCTTCAGAAATGTTAAATAAATATAAAATACAGGAGAGAAGAATGACACAGCAAAGAGGATAAATACAGTAAATTGATCATTAATTGATCATAAAAAGATTTTGCCTCCATTTCTTGCTCTAAGTAGCTCAAAAACAGAACATCTTCGGACGGACGACAGCTCTATCTCTTCCATCTTCCGTCTCCAATCAGACCTTTCATTAGCCCTTCACTCTGTAACCTGGACTTCCTGCCAAGACAAATGACTCTTGAGTCCTCCTCCTCCTCCTCCTCTTGTACTGCTCAAAGGATAAATGTGCCTGCCGCTACCTGACCATATTACAACTTGATCCATCACCACTCTTCATCTTATCCTCAGTTCTTTATGCTGCTTACTCTCAGTAATCTTTTTCATACCCGCTCCCTAAGTGCAGTGATTTCTAGCCTTTATATAGAATACCTCTGTCCAGTCCTTCTCATGGAAAAAAACTGGTGTGCATTTCTTTCAACAGTAACCTCATGATCTTCCTGCTGTTATTCTTTTATCTCTCACCTGATCTCCCCTGTGATGCTAACAAAACCACCACCAAAATGTTCTTCCCTTTTTCTCACATGACCCACATCTTCCAGGGCAATTTTGAAACGTGTATCTAATGAAGCTGATCAGTGCAATCTTGGGGAACTTCCATTTCTGTCCATTTCTGTTTGTCCTTTCCATCTGCGACTTCTTCTTGACCTCAAGGGACCACCTTCCATTCTTCACTTACAGAAGATAATTGAGTTGTTGAAAGTCAACCAGTTCTACTGAACCAGAAAAGAAGTCATATATTGTGCCAGGCCAATTAGCCAAGGGGCTCTCAGTCCCATAGCTCTGTAATCACTTTTAGTCTCTCTTGCATTTCACTTTGTCTGCCCCAAGATCTCCTCCTGTTACATCCTCATCCCCAAAATTGTCTTGCTTATTGCTCCTAGTCATACCATCAGCTGGTAATTGTACTTGGTTTGCCATTACAATAATTCATGAATGCTGAAACAACGGTAGTTTCTGAAGAAAAGAACACTGCTGTGGGAGACTAAGACCATAGACATATGACCTTCTCCATTTTCCCTGGCTTCTGTGGGGCCGGAGAAGGTGCTGACACCTCTTGGTGTAGTATAAAGTGTGGTTTACCACACCATACCTCTTGGTGTGGTATAAAGTAAACTGATTCAAAATAGTGATAGGGTAACATTAAAAAAAACGACCAAACACCAAAACCACTCTTCTGTCTCTTCCAGCAAAAAAAACCCCATGTCTTTGGCTTTTGTTACTATATAAAGCCATGTTTTTCTCTTTTTTTCATTTAGGTTTTTGAGTTTGGTGACTTACAGTCCTGACAAAATATACTCAGGCTTTAGGGTCTTCCAGGCCAGTTTTATGCTCTAAGTCAAACTTCTTAACTCTCCAGTCTTCAGGATAGGACCTTCAAATCTGCATTTTTACTGAGCTGATCTGGGACTGATATTTCTTTGGCTGTCTACAGCATTTTCTGGCTATCTGTGTTCTCCACAGTGGAAGCCATTCTACTGAGAAATTCTGAAGGTGGTAGATGCCCCATCCCTGGTAACATTTAAGGTCAGGTTGGACCGGGCTCTTAGCAACCTGATCTAGTTGCAGAAGTCCCCACTCATTGCGGGGGAGGTTGGACTAGATGACCTTTAAAGGTCCCTTCCAACCCAAACCTTTCTATGATTTTATGATTCTAACCTGGCTGCAAGTGCCTGAGCTGGTGGCACTCAGAAGAAGAGAGGGGCAGTTTCAAAATCAAGGCTTAATAACGTTCCCTGTTTAAAGCTAAGGGCCCTGGCCTGGTCTTGTGTGCTAGGCCTCGACAAAGCGTTGCTCCCTGTTTTTCCAGCTATTCCTCCAGGGGCTGCCCAGAAAGTGTCACAAGGCAAAGGTTAGAGCAGGTTTATGAAGATGAGGATGAGAAATCGCAGGAACACTTTGATCCTCTGTCTTCTGCAAATCCTGCTGCTGAGAGACGTGCCCAGCACAGGGTGTGTATTTGCCAGGGATGACCTCCTCCCCATGCTGCTGTGCTTCTCGCACGCCGGAAAGGGCAGGGTGGACACTCTGCGAATATCTGAGGGGCAGCAGGACAGCACAGGATGGGGAGGAAGAGCCCAAGCAGTACTTGAAGCTCCACCGTGTTTCAAGGCAGATTGATGGATGGAGGTTAATTGCTTGATTGATGGCTGGGAGACACCCACGGGGTGGCTGCACTAAGACCTCGGCTTCCCATCCACAGCATATACCTGACCATGGCTGAAGAGTTGAGTCCATGCCAATAGAGTCCTGGGTGGGGCCAGACCCCCTCAACACGACGGGCTCCCTTCTTCAAGCATAGCCTGGGATGAGCCTTGCGGTACCCACCTAGGTCTGCTGGAATTGGACTTGCCTCCTCGGGCTCCTCCTGATCTTCCCATGGGTCAACCTCCATTGGCTCCATGCCATCCTCTGCAGTTTTGGGGCATCAACCAAAGAGTGCCCAAACCTCCTCTTTGCTTCGGCCGACCTTGTGGCTGCCCTTTGACTGCCTTTGGCAGCTTTGTTGGGCATTGGGGCGCAGCATGCGGAGGCTGGCAGTGGCTGCCTGAGGCTTCCCCGCTCCTGTCCTGCTCTGCTTGGGGAATGGTGGCCAGGGGCTGGGCTGCCATTTTATGGGGCAGGGGACAATGGGCAGTGAGGAGGTGGCATGTGACATCAGGAGGTCATTTTGATGGCAGCTCAAGCACATGGCTGACCATGGATCCCTTTGGCTGAGGGGTGTCTAGCCTGAAAGAGGCCTCACCTGGGAAGAGCAGGGTGTCCAGGGCTGAAGGTGCTCTGCCCCTGCCCAGTCCCACCCTGGTGGGACCCACTCTCCGCTTGCCCGGGGGAGGAACTACTGCTCTGGTCAACAGAAGGTGAAGCAGCCTCTGGCTCTGACATGGCCAATTTCCTTCTCCTGCCTGTGATCAGAGCAAACCCTTACAGCCCGGGTGGCTCTCAGCCTGCTGGTGGGTTGCCCCAAGCCTGACATTTGCAGAATTTGCCATAAATTTCTGACCAGACCTTGCTGCTTGGCAATAGCATCTCTTCTCCAGCCCTGGCCCTGAGGGGAGGCTGAGCACTCCAGCCAGCACCTTCTGCCCTGCAATGCAAAGGCCAGGGTATGGGGGTAAAAAAAAAAAAAAAAATTAAAAAAATTATGAGATCTCTGTATATAAAGCAGCCAAGTGCTGTTCCCACATGGGGGAGGGTGTGTGTGTGTGGGGGGGGTGTCTGTGCTGTCCCCACATTTCATTTCCCTGGAAACCTGCCTGGTTTGCCAACGCTCCCTTACCTCTTGGACTTCAAGCCTCTCTGATACCCAGCAAGGAGGGGTGTCCTGCTAAGGTGATGGCACTTGACGGCTGCTCACCCTCTTGGTCACTGGGGACAGTACCACATTCTGGTAGGATGGACAGAGGAGAGTGCAGCCCTGGGGTGGGCTGTGCAGCAGCTCAGCGCTCCCAGGCATGGACAGCCCTTACTCTGTGGGCATGTGGAGGAGGCATGGACTTGCTGCAGCAGTGGCAGGCTGAGCCCTGCAGGTGCTGGTTGGTTCCCAAGTCTGTGGGCTCTGCCACTGCCATGCTGGAGGAGTGGAGGGGCCACCTCAGGATGACAGGGCTGCAAGGGACAGTGGGGACATGGCGGTGGAGAACTGCGCTAAGGCCTCAGCTTCCCTGTTTACTTGGCTTGCTCTTAGCTACTTTCTCCCTGGGGGGGCTGTCCACAGCCAAGGAGTTGGGCCCACACCAACAGAGTCTTGGGTACGGCCAGAACCTCTCAGCGCAATGGATTAGCTTCTTCAAGCATAGCCTGGGATCAGCATTACAGTACTACCGCAATGAGCAGTGGGAGAAGGAGAAGCTGGGCAGAGCGAGGAAGGAGGGTCATTACTTGACATTCTGACATTGTTATTTATTAGTCACAGACCGAGATCCTGCAGGCGCCAAGCACCGTCACTGAAGCAGCATCACTTGCCCCACTCCTGCCTCATCCTATTCAATGCCCATGTTCTGAAGGCACCACAGGGCATCATGGTCCACAGCTGGGCATCCGTGGAGAGGCTGAGTGCACTGGGGGCTGCTGCCTTTCTCTTCGGGATCCCAGAGGAGACAGGGAAGATCTTTCAGGTGCCACAGGTGACAAGTGTTGCTTGTGGTTTCTGGACAATGGACAAAGATGAGCTGCTGTGGGGAGCGGGGTTGGAGCAGGAATATTGTTTTCTTGGTTTGCATCCATTTGTTTGGACATTGAAATTGTAAAAGACCAGGCGTATCAGCTGGTAAGTCCATGGAACCTAATGGGATTCATCCCAGCGTACTGGAAGAGCCAGTGGATGTTATGGCAGGACCGTTCTCCATCATCTACCAAAGGTCTTGGGAGTCTGGGGAAGTGCCCACTGACTGGCAGCTAGCCAATGTATTCCAATTAATAAGAAGGGCATGAAAAAAAAAAAAACAGGAACCTGCAGACCTGTTAGTCTAACCTCAGTTCCTGGAAAAAGATTACACTGCATACTATTGAAATGCATTTAAAGAATAATGCAACCATCAGGTACAGTCAACGTGTTCACAAAGAGAAAGTCCTGTTTAACACATTTGATAGCCTTCTACGGTAAGGTCACCCACCCAGTGGATGAAAGGAAGGTGGTGGATGTAGTTTTTCTGGGTTTTAGTAAAGCTTTTGATACTGTCCCTCAGAGCATCCTTCTGGACAAGTTGTCCAGCTGTGAGATGAGCAGGTTCATGGCGTGCTAGGTGAAGAACTGGCTGAAGGGTAGACGCTCAAAGGGATGTAGTGAATGGAGCAACAACTGGCTGTCGTTGGGTCACCAGTGGTGTTCCTCAGGGTTCAATTTTAGAGCCAGTTCTGTTCAATATATTTATCGGTGGTCTGGATGCAGGAGTTGAATGCACCATTAGCAAGTTTGCTGATGATACCAAACTGGGAGGTGCTGTTGACTGTCTTGAGGGACGAGAGGCCTTGCAGAGCGATCTGGATAGATTGGAGTATTGGGCAATGATTAATGCCATGAAATGTAACAAGAACAAGTGCTGGATTCTGCACCTGGGATGTAGTAACACAGGGCAGAAGTATGGATTGGGAGAGGAGTGGCTGGAGAGCAGCCCTGCAGAGAGGGATCTGGGGGTGCTGGTGGGCAGCAGGCTCAACCAGAGTCAGCAGTGTGTCCTGGCAGCCGGGAGGGCAAACCGCATCCTGGGTGCGTCAGACACAGCAAATGCTGTCAAAAGCTGGTCAAAAGAGGTGATTATCCCACTGTATTCAGTGTTGGTGCAGCCTCACCTTGAATATTGTGTGCAGTTCTGGGCCCCAAAATTTAAGAAGGATGTGAAGGTCCTTGAACGTGTCCAGAGGCAGGAAGCAAAGCTGGTGAAAGGGCTGGAAGGAAAGTCCTATGAGGAGTGTCTGAGGACTTTGGGCTTGTCTAGTTTGGAGAAAAGGAGGCTGAGGGGCCACCTCATTGCTCTCTCCAGCTTCCTGAGGAGGGGACATGGAGGGGGAGGTGCTGAGCTCTTCTCCCTGGGATCCAGTGACAGGACACATGGGAATGGTTCAGAACTGTGCCAGGGGAGGTTTAGACTGGACATTAGGAAACGTTTCTTTACTGAGAGGGTGGTCAAACACTGCAACATGTTTCCTAGAGAGGTGGTCGGTGCCCCAAACCCTTCAGTGTTCAAGAGGCATTTGGACAATGCCCTGAAGGGACCTGAACAGGCTTTAACTTTTGGTCAGCCCTGACTTGGTCAGGCAGTTGGACTAAAAGACCATTGCGGGTCCCTTCCAACTGAAACAGTCTATTTTAACATTGCCATAAGGGATTAGAGTTTCCCTGCTAAGACTCTCAGTGATGAAAAAAGACTATGTGAATGGGAGAAGGGGTAGGGATAGAGCAAAGCACACAAGATTGTGTAGTTTGAAGATGTATGGCCAAAGATTAGGTTACGGTATGATTAGAAGACATGGTACCGTATCTGCTAACTCCTTCTGCAGTTTGTTTTCTTCTGCTGAGAGTGGCTGCAATCTTAGCAGGGAAGCCCACTACCAAGAAAGAGTACAGCCAATGAGTCGAGACATGCAGGCTGAATTTAATATAAGTGCCTCCGCGGCTCACAATTGCAAAATTGCGTCAAATGGAGGTGTTTTTTTAGATGAGAAAGAAGCTCTCTGAGTTGAAATGTAAACATGTTTTTCAAAAGAAAGCAAAAGACGACTTAGAAACAGAGAGTCAAATGCTGACAAGTGACCCTGTTGCTGTTCAAAACACATCGTGCTGTTGTTCTCCATACTGGTTTATCCAGTCTGAGGTTTCATGGCTTTCTGCACCTTAGGCCAGGTATCTGCTGCAGTTCTCTGAAGCTGTAATTATTGCACCTTGTGCCTGCAGGGCACAACTGGTTACAAAAAAGCCAAGCCTGAAAGCAGAAAAAGAAGCAAATCTTTGGTTTTAATGATTACCAGCAATTTATGAAAACTTTATTTTTAGGTAGGCCTGTGAATGTTTTGTATGTGTAGAAGCAGTGAAAACTTAGGCATTAGCTTCTTCAGCTGTCCTGTGGACTGTGGAACAGAGTTTTAACTCAGTACACAACACAACAAAAAAAAAAGACTCACATGGGACACAAATGGTATTTTGTAAGAGTAAAACATCCTGAAAGTGAGTGAGGAAGCTATGTCAGAGACTAAAATTACCATCTATTAGGCAGTTTATATAGATGTGCTGGAGGTAGGCAGATAGTGGGTGCCTTCCTGCATTTCCATTTCATTCAACATACATTTCCTTGGGAGTATTTTTTTAATTTTGAACCGATGCTATATTCTATTGCCAAAATGTTTTTCTTTTGAAGACAGACAGGTTACGCAATCCAGTGCCAAGAATCTGTCGAGCAAGCCTGTAGCATACTATTATATAGATAAAACAAAGGCAAAAAAAAGTAGGTCATTCTATTTTATTTGTTGAGCAGAGTCTGGTTTTGGTGGTGCTAGCTCATATTGAACCCAGTAAGAGTACACTCCTGAAAGCTTTGAAATGTAGTGCCTCCAGCAATACGTCCTTTTGGCAAGTGGACCTTGATGTTTTCACATTTGGGATTTGGTGTACACTGAAAAGCCAGGGTGTTAACTGAAAACACAAATGGTCATCTAAAATAAAAGGATAACAGAGTCTAGGTAGGGCACTGGGGAAAGTAGAAGGCAGCTGTGATGTGGAGGTAGGAGCTCGGAGAAGAACAAGGCTGGATTAAGGGATTTGCTTTTCTCTCCAGTACCCTGGAAGGTGTGGAAGAGTACAGTGTGTACTAATGCCTTGGCTGTCAGTGAACCCTGACTAAATGACTGAAAAGAAATCCTGCGTGAGCATGTGCCTCTGTGGGCACACGTCTGTGTGCGTGTATGCGTGCACACACTTCAGTGCAAACAAAGGACTTGTCATGTTGGTGGCGAAATTAAAGCAATTTTTAAAAAACTAGCACAGACTGGACCAAAAGATTTTCATTGTAATGTCAGTCTAAAGCTAAAGTATTTCTAACCACTAATACCAGTCTGACAGCTTTTCTCTGCCAGGGGCCGGTAGCAGATACTTAGAAAAAGTATAAAGGAGTGTGTGTAAAGGAAAAGTATAATGGGTGTGTATTAAGCGCTACTTCTCCCAGTAGACCTTCCCAATTTAGCAGTCTGTTGTTCAGGGACTTCCTAAACCAGATATGACATCTGTGTAATAGCTCTTCCTGGACCTATCTCCTGTGAATTTGATCAGGTTCTCTTTGAACCTATTTTTACCTTTGGTTTTCCCAGGATCCTGTGGCAATTTAATTACACATTGTGTGAAGAAGTGCTTCCTTTTGCTAGATTTAAATCTTTAGACCTCTAAGCCTTGCAACTAGCTGCCTTCCTCCCCACAGTTCTTGCACTGAGAAATGGTGTGACATCACCTAGTTGGGATTTCACAGGTCTCATGCCTCCTCAGCCATCTGTTTTTTAAAATAAGAAATCTCTTTTCTCCTGTGGAAGCAATACCATATCTCCAATGATCCTTGTCCTCCCTTTTGAACTTATTCTGCTGTATCAGTCCGTAGCAAAATGCTTTGCTCTGCTTGTCACAGGATAAATACTAGTGAGCTGAAGAGTTCTGCTCGCTCCATATTTTTCAGTTTGCTGCTGCGTATCATGCAAAACTACAGTGGCATAACCACGACTTTTGCATCATTTAACAACACCTGTTTCAAAAGAGCTGCAAGTGGCAGGCACTACATTAAAGTGTTTGTATTCTAGGCCATTATAAAAAAAAAAATACACACAATCTAGTACTAAAGTTTTCCAGGGATTGGCGTGTCTGACAAGCTACTTGTAGCTTTCTTCTGCAGAGGAACTGCTGTCTTTTTTTTAATTGAAGAACCCTTCCCAACTCCTGTTTGGCTTTGCTCTCGTCCTCTCAAAGCCTCAGATTATAGAATCATAGAATCATAGAATCATAGAATGGTTAGAGTTGGAAGGGACCTTAAAGATCATCAAGTTCCAACCCCCCTGCCATGGGCAGGGACACCTCTCACTAGACCAGGTTGCTCCAAGCCCCATCCAGCCTGGCCTTAAACACTTCCAGGGATGGGGCATCCACAACTTCTCTGGGCAACCTGTAATCAACAGCCACTAATTTCCTCCATCAGCAGGACCTGATCCTGAAGTCCTCCCTGAAGTCTGCTGCACTCCTCCTGAGGTGTCTGAATGCATCAGGTATACGGGACATCAAATTCTCCCTCAGCATCCTTCCACCTGCTCCCTCGCCAGCTGCGAGAGACTAAATACACTTGACGAAGTTTTACTGTCACCTGCGCTTGTCTAATGGGCTATTGCTCTTCAGTGGAAGGTGGAATATAAATGAAAGGGAGTGAAATGGTGCCCAGCATCCAGCTCCACTGTCTCCTCAGCATTTCCATTGCTGCTTGAGCTCCAACTAAAAATAGAACTGGCAAGGGCAAACGAGTCCAAATATCACAGGGAAACCGGTCCTAGCACTGGTTTCAAGAGTAAATGTGAGATTGTAAACACATTAGAAGCAAAGTATCAGCTGCATGAGTGCACAGGCATCCTGGATTAGTAAGAAAAAGAAGTAGGAATCTGTCCCTATTCAGTTAAAACTATGTTCATTCTGAAGCCTAAAAATTGCTGATTTAAGTAACATCTATGTTAATTACTTTATGATTCTACCTTCTTTATCTGCTTTCATCATGGAGCAAGACAGATGTCTGCCTCTCTTGTATTTTTCCTGTGTTCCTCAGTTCTAGAGTTATCCCAACTCTCTAATAATTTGCCTGCAGATTTCCCACTCATTCCTTCCACGGTTTGCTGTTTGTCATACCTGCTGTTACTACCAACCCTTGCAGCAGCATCTCTTACTCCTTACACTTCCCTCTGCTCCTCTATCAGCCTTTTCACCTCAGATGCCTTGGACTGTAGAGTTTGGAGTGCTGTTTACTTAAAGAAAAAACACCCAAACCCAAAGCCCCAAACCTCCTCTCTCCCCTGCTTTTGCCTTTATCCTCCGGGTTTGCTCTCTGCCCTCAGAGGCTCCAACATAGGGAAGCTATTCAAGGTGAAAGGCTAGCAGCCATCGTGATGAGGGTAACATAAGCGACAGAGAATGCAAGCTTTGGTGAAAAAGAGAAGACGATTTTGAAACTGAAGGTTGAATGTGAAAAACAAGATGTCTGGAGACTGGGAATGGGCACTAAAATTGTGAGAGATAGCAGTGGTATTAGCAGGTACATAATTATGAAGAGTAATCATAAAGAAGTGATACAAAATACATTTCTGGGTTAAATATACTTATCTTTATAAACAAAATGTATAACGTTACATAGATAGTGGACTCATTGGTATTACTATAGTATCAATCATGTATGATTTTTAAATGTGGTTTGCAAGTTCGGGTGTACGACTTCAAAGGGGTGTGAGTTTTAAGCGCTGAAATATAAGGTACTTCTTGAAATTGGGCCCCTTCAACTTTTCATTAATTGGTAACCTAAAATCCTGAACTACTGACACTATTAGCTGTCTCTTGGACAAGCCTCTGGCTTTGTTAAACCACACAACAATTAGGGGTACTTGCCTCAATAAACAGTGAACTTGCATGGAAAAAAGAGAGATGTTTGTTTGCTGGCTTGCAATGAGAGAAGAGGTTTATGTGGATCATTTCAAGAAAAAGCACCTGGGTGTAGCACTGAGAGCTGTGACTGCCAGTCTTAGGAGGAGTGGCAGAATCTTAATAAGTCCTTTCTTACCAAGTTACCTAGAAAAAGCTTTCTAAACATTTTATGTTTGTGCTCTCCAAAGCTTTCGCAGGTTTACACGATCTAATAGTGTAACAACAGCTGTGCAAGCAGACCTGGATTTCCATGAGAACTTTGAAATAATCGACCCTCAAGAGGACAATACATGTTCTGGACAAATGTCAAGACAATTTTCCCGAGATGCCAGCACCTCTACCGTTAGCATACAAGGGTCAGGAAACCACTACCATGCATGTGCAGTGGATGATGACTTTGATACAGATTTTGATCCGTCAATTTTACCTCCTCCTGACCCCTGGATTGACTCTATTACCGAAGATCCTCTGGAAGCTGTTCAAAGGTCAGTGTGCCCACGAGATGGCCACTGGTTTCTGAAGCTACTTCAGGCTGAGAGAGATCGTATGGAGGGCTGGTGCCAACAGATGGAGAGAGAAGAACGGGAAAACAACTTACCTGAGGACAGTAAGTAGCTGCATACAATATTATTGCAACTACAAAAAGCTATTTAATATAGGTCAAATTTACTCCACTGAATTCTGTATCATGTTCTTTCTTATTTAGCTAATGAAGCTATGGTCATGATTCTCAAAAGGGCTGTATGTATGTATATAATAATCCTTATTAAAGTTGACAGGGAATGCAAATGCTCAGCACTTCTGAAACTCCAGAGGTGTTGGCTTTTGGGATTGTGTCGTTCAATGGATAATTAGGAGATCGTGGTTAGGGGTCTTGTAGGATTAACGTTTCTTAACTCTTCCATTTAAAATCACTTCTCATAATCTTAGAATATAATTGAACAGATCCTAGCTCCTTTTCATTAAACTCATATTTTAGTTGCCTTTTTAGATGGTGATTGGCATCAGAGTCTTCAGATGCTTCTCCCAGCTGACATTTCAGTTGTGCTTCCAAGCTGTTCTCCCTGTCTTCCCCTCTCCGGTCTTCCTTTATCTCCCTTGCAGTTCTCATTCCTCTTTGATCTTCCCAGTAAAACAAGCTCTCCATATTCTGCAATAAAAAACACACACGTACAAACTACATCTCAATTGTCACTGCTGCCAGAAGTATTACCCCACCTGTAAGGTAATGGGAATGTCTAGTAAGCCTTCGTTAGTAAGAAGTGTTGTTGGGTAGCTCACGTCTCATTCATTCACTCTAGTTAGGGAAGAAGAGGTGAACATGGGCCTCCCTGACCAGAATTTTCTTTTTACTGGGCCTCCCAGTAAAAATAGGTTTTGCCATCTAATTCCATTACAAGGACCAGAGCTATTGATAGCTGCCAATTTTTGGACATAGGTAAGCCTGTGAGCTTAGGAGTGTGCTCCTTGTGAATGAAGCTTTTTCAGATTCTAGCAAGGAGCTTCTAGAAAGCACTAAGGAGCAGCTGCATATAGAGAGTTCAGTATTGTATAATGTAGACACACCCAAGCGTATTCTCCTGGATATACAAAGAACACTTTTCCGACCCCCAGATTAGCTCCTACCAAAGCAAGGACTACTAGTTCAGCTCTAGGATTGCTTCTTCCAAATTTCTAACCCTTCCTCTCAAGAAAGGAGGCACTGGAATTCTTTTGAGATGTGAAGCTTTTGATTTATGGAAGGAAAGGAATTAACACTGGCAAAAAATAGGTTTTTTTAAATTCTTAGAAATGCATAAGTTGTTTCTGCTGGAACTTTCCATTCAACCCAATGAAAGAAATAACCATAGAGAAGTTTGATCTAGATGGTTAAAGCTAGACACTACTGTAAGCAACGGGAAATTGAGTTCTAATGGAAACCTTAACATTAAGGTATATTAAGGCTTTCTATTTCTACAAAATTTCTGTTGTATAACAGGCTAATGATTTCTTCTGAGGGAAAAACACAGAAGGATTAGCTTTCAAAGCAGATCCAGATTCCCCAACTTTTAGAGTATTTGAACTTCATTTTTAATTTACATCATCAGTACATTCAAAAATCTCTTTGAACGTGTATCAGAATTCAGAGGTTTTATGTTGTTAGTATGCAAGAAATAAACCCCATGAACTAAGAGATTTTACATTAAAAAAGAAGTGTGAACACATAGCAAATAGGAAATACACATTCATAAGTCTAAGCCGCAAAACCCACTTGCTTTCTCTTTGCCACAGCAACTTAGATTGGACATAAGGAAGACATTTTCTACGGTGGGGGTGGTGAGACACTGGAACAGGTTGCCCAAAGAAGCTGTGGATGCCCCATCCCTGGAAGTGTTCGAGGCCAGGCTGGATGGGGCTTTGAGCAACGTGGTCTAGTGGAAGATGTCCCCGCCCATAGCAAGGGGGTTGGACTAGCTGATCCTTAAAGGTCCTTCCTGACCCAAACCATTCTGTAATTCTATGATTCTATGAACTGAAAATAATGGGAAAACCTAGAAATATTTCATCTGTACACCAAAGTAGTTACTCACCTTGGGAAAAGAACATAAAGTGAATTTCACAAGGCTGACACCTGCAGAACGTGTATATCCATGTACAGAATTTCCTCTCAGTGTCTTGGTGTCTTTAATATATGGGGGGGCTTTTTATATCAAAGCGCTCTTCTTTGAGCAATCAGTGGGAGAAGTCAGTTATGGGGAAGATAAAGGAGTGGTTAGGCTGGCTATTCCCGATGCCTCCTTACAGCGCATATGGCATGTGTCCTCCGCATTATTCCTTTTCATTTTTTCTGACCGGCACTTCTTGTGATTGCTGGAAACGGGAGGAGGGAAGGGGTGGCCCGCATTTCACGGTCACTGGTGAGGTACTGATTTTGCTGTGACGCCATCGGCTGCTCCAGCACGTGGCAGCTGCCTCCTACAGAGGCTGCGCAGAGCTTTCTGCGGCAGCTCAGCACACCCCGCTCTACCTGCTGCCAAGGAAAAGCATATGGTCAGGGCCACACTGTCCACTCAGCAGCGCCAGGAACAAAAGCCTGGCTGTTACAAACCCTGCCCGGAAATATATCTTTCTCATATGTCTGTAAACTTTGAAGAGAGGGAGAAAAGGCAAAGAAGAGGTGTGTTTGCTTTGGTTTTCCTAATGAAATATAACCAGAGCGGGGAACGCATCCTTTGTTTTTGACCTGACATCCCCAGCGTGTGTTTAGCCAGATAACAAAATAACAAGAACGTGTGATGAGGGAGGTTTTCTTGATGCCATGGCAGCTGACGGAGGGCTCATCCCCCCTGCGCTCCGCGTAAAACGATCCTCGCTTCCTCCAGACAATGCGGCCCTTGTGCGAAACAGCTGTCTCGGGGAGACGGCTCGCTGCTGTTTGACAGTAGCTTGTATGTTACATAGATACGTTGGGTATTATCTAGCTGGGAATGAATCTACCAGATGGGACTGAATGTTTCTAGCTGGGAAATGGAGTCTGCTGCTGTGTATAAAAACAAGCTGTGGTTCAGTGGCTGCACGATGAAATGCCAATATAGAGAGAAATGTGGCTCCCCTTCTGCCATGAATTATTTATTGTATAGTATATTCTGGTTTTATCTGAAATCATTTGCTGATAAAGCCGTGGTGTGTGTAACGGGCAGATGAATACCACTCACACTTTAAGATAGGATATGGTTTACGTGTATTTTGCTGTTACAGAGTGGTTGGCTACAAACTCTATGGCTCTCATAAAAACCCCCACGTGTAAGAGATAGGAGGTTAAACACCTTGTGAGAATTGATTGATGCTTTGGATCAGGCCTCAAGTGAAATCAATTGTTCATCTTTTTTTTTTTTTTTTTTTGTTTTCCCCCCTCAACCCTCTGCCCTCTTCTCCTGCCTCTCCCCTGCAAAATTTCATATAGTCAGAACCTCGCCGCCAATGTCAGTGACTTTTGGCTCAGGCTACTGGAGTAACCATTTACACAGAGAATGGCTCCCTGCACAGCAAGCAAGCCACCTCTGGACAGTTTTTTTCACAGCAGCAATGGCACAGCCTGGCTTTTGCTGGATTTTTTGCTGTTGTTTATATTTCACGTGGGGCGTTAAGCTTTCTGGAAGAACCGGAGGGCTTCGTTTTGCCCCCCTTCAGAAACGTTCCTCTCTCACGTAGGGTTGTAATGTGGCTTCGATGCGAAGATAACCATCGGAAGCAAACAGTGGGTCCGATTCACCACAAACCAGGTGTAATGTGGGTTTAGTGGCAAGACAAGGCAGGCCAATCAAGTAAAAACCAAAACAGAAAACCAAGGCTCTGACAAGAGGTGTCATTATAACTGTCTTGTGTGTATATTGTATTCCTCTAGGCTAGTCTGCGAACAAAGGTTGACCTCAAATCTGCAGTAACCTCACTGCTTAGCACCAAATTCAGCCACTTCTGGCAAATTATGCAGTCCTTGCGTACTTTCTGCTGGTTTGGTTTGGTTTGGTTGTTTTAAAGGAAAATGTAAAGAGTGAAGGCTAGACACAAGAGAAGAAAATTAAGGAAAGGAAGGATATATTTTTCATAATAGCTATGCATGGCAAAAGGAGACCCATGAGTTCATTTTCAGCCACGAGCAAGGAGAACCATTTGCCGGTCCTCTGCAGGGCTTCCCCAAGCTGTCCTGGTCCCTGCCGCTTGGAGAAGTGAGGTGGCCTGGTCCTGCAGAGGGCTGATGCAGCCTTGCAGAGGGACAGTCACCAGCCTGACGGGTGGCCAAGTCCTGCTGCCATCACTCCGGCTATGTGTCTCTGGCTCTCTGCCCGACTCGTCCTTTTCTTGCTCCAAGTTCTTTTCTCCCCAGAAGGGACATCTCCAAGGGTTTCTCTGGTTTCTCCAAGGAAAGCCAGCTCCGGGCTGAAAGCTCTGCCAGTATCCAAAGGCTGTGAAGGAGAAAAGAGAAATCCACAAGCAACAAAACAGTATAGTCACGGAAAAAAATGTGAAGTGTGCTAATAACAGCCAAGGAAGTCAGACAACACATGGAAACTGCTTTGCTCCCAGTGAACAGCACTTACTCATGCAGACAGCCCTATTAATTTCAGTGAGATCACTCCTATAAGTAAATATGACTCAAAGCAAGGACTGCCCCCTCCGTAGCTCCCTCCATTTGTCCCGTTTCTCCTTAAAAGCCGAGCTTAAGACCTGAGCAGTAGCTTTAACTTTGAATTTCCTGGCTTTTGTCATGCTTGGTGTTATTTAAATGTAGGTCTGTCAACGAGAATGGGCTAAAACGCTCGACCATCCTGGCTTGGAAATGGATTGTGACAGCTCTATGGCAGGATTGCTTCATATGCACAGTGCCCGGCCAACATCTGCAACGCAAATGTGGGGCTGTGTCCCTCTAATTTGGGCTATTGTTCCTGCCGCTCGCTCCCGGGGCAAGGAGCAAGTGGCTGGTTTTCTGTTCCCTAGCTTGTGCCCTGCCTACCGACCAGGTGTCTTCGCATTAAGGGCAGTTGATAGTCACAGTCCTTAAAGTGCCTCCTTTGTCACTTGTTAGACCCTGGGGCCTGTCAAAGTTGAAATGCAAAGAGATCACTTGGTGTTTTAAGGCCAAACAGTGCCGCCCCTCCTCCAAACTCCCGGGGCTTCCATGTGATGACTTTTCACATCACTTCAGGAGGTTTTTGCTGTTGTTTTCTTGTATTTTGTTATCCTTGTTACACACAGTCTCTTTCCAAGGTAAGAGCAGATGACAGTATCACCATTTTTTTTGCTTGTGTTGGCAATCCTTTTTTTGCTGTTTCTTTTCCCATGAATTTGTGGAGGGGGGAGATACACAGAGCTCTACAATCCCAAAGTAGGTCCTGCACAGCTCTCAGAACCAAGAGAAGCAAGAACTTACTGCTTGAACAGCACATAGTCTAGACCTATATTTAAGAATGTTTTAAAAGGAGAACAGGTTGGGGGGGAGGGGGTTAGAGACACAAGGAAGTTCACTGGCATGTGTATCCCAAAATAACATTCTGCGACCCCTCGTCAAGAACAGTAATAGCGAGAAGACACTACACAATAGCTAAATTATATTAAAGTAGCTATACCGAAGAAGTTCTTCCCGAATAGACATGACTGTCTATTTCTTAAAAGTCGTCACAGGGGAGAATTGGATTTACAAGGAAGAGAGGTCAAAGCAAGGCGGGGGGGGGGGGGGGGGGCGGCAGGGTGTTGGAGGAAAAATTCAAACTATAAAAACAAAATACTGCACTACACACACTTCTGCCCCTGGGGAAGGGGTGACAGCAAAGCATATGATGGATGTTAATAACGTTGCTTAATGCATTACTGGAAGGCATTCAGATCCAACAGTGCTGAGTGTGCTGTATAACCCTGTACGGAATAGAAAGCAGGCATGAATAACATTATATAGGTGTTTAAATCCGTTATGATTGCATCTTGATGGGTCAGTATTTTTTGTTGTTGCTTGGTTTTATACATTTTGTTTTTATCCTATTAGCTGAACACATCGATTTGAACATTTATATGTTTTTCTGCTGCCTCCCATCTCCCTTGCTGCTGCAGATTTCTCTGATTCTTTTCTGATGTATTTTGAGTGTTATCTTTGCAATTCTGTTTCTTTTTTTGGTATTTGGCTTCAAATCTCACAGGCTTTTCTCCTAAAAAAAGTATCCATCTATTTTTACTTTTTGATTTTTTTACTACACCTTGGCCTTTCCCCCTTGGCACCAGAGAATTTAACTGAGTAAGCGAAACAAGCACTCTGCCTTCAAACTCTGAAAGCAACATTGCATTTGGAAACAAAACTTAGGCTATTGATAAGGCTTTGTGCCTTCTGGAGAGATTCCTTTCAGTCTTTCGCATGCTTTGTCTTTTTTTTTTTTTTTTTTTCCCCTAACTTCCATGACGGAGTTGGTTGTTGACTGGTTGCACATTAACAGACCACTTGCTTTTGAGGGGCGAGGAATCAGCGACACTTGACTAGATACAGACGTGGCTACAGCAGAAGTGGCAACAATAGCAAACAGCATCAGCATGCATCCCACAGTCAGCTGGGATGATGGTTTTTAGGCAAATAGCCAGTCGCTAGGCAGCCAAGGACAAGGACTTCCTTTTCCCTCTGCTGAGATCTCTGAATATTAAGCTCTTCCCTCAAAGAAAGGGGCACATTCCCATCCATCACCAACAAGGTGTATTTACATTTCTTCATGCTTGGGACATGATTTCCAACTCGGGTGGTGCAGGTTTCCAGGAAGAGCCCGCCTCGATTTTTTTTGTGTCCCGAGAAGTCAAGAGACCATTTTTTCTCCCCTTCTTAAGTCTTGGGAAGCGTCAGAGTGGCCGAGCTCCAGATGAGGCAGCTGTTCCCAAATATACTCAGTGGGAAGAGTTTTCATAACAATGGGAACCACATGAAAGCTCCCCGTGTAGCTCCTCCTACTATTGAAAAGTCCTTTCAGTTGAGTGGTTTGCATATTGGGTTGCATAAATGACTAGACACACCAAGGGGTCCATTTTCAGCACTGTGCGCATAGAATTAGACACGCAAGCCTTGCTAACAATAATGAGAGTTGTGTGCAAAACTCCCTGCGCAATATGCTGAAAATATTCTGCTTAGTGAATCTTCCAGCTCACGGCTATTTCCTGGCAGGGCTGAGCTGAGTTCTGGGAACAAAATGAAAGTCTGGGCTCTGTGTGTGTTCACACAGCTCGCTCCTATAATTTCTGAAAAAATGTGGAAAGACTCTCTCTTCAACCCCTCCTTTTTTTTCTCCCTTTTCCTTTGTATGTCTGAAGTATAAATGAACTCCGTATCCCACTTTTCCTTTAGCAGCTTTAAGGCTGCTGGAGGAAAAACCATTTGCCTTGAAGGAGCAGAACGTGGATTTCGTACTACTGTGTGTCTGATTTCAGTTCGCCGTGAGCGTTTGTGCCAGTTTGCTTAGTGTGTGGGGGACTCAAGTGGATCCCGTGGAGAGGCCTTTCTCTTACCAAACGCTGCATGGTGGCGTCCTGGTCACACGCTGCCGACATGCTCTGCGGCTGGTCCCAGGACCATGAGACCCTAAAAATGCTGTATAACCTCGGAAGGGGTTATAGAGAAGTTTTAATTGTTCATTTACTTATTTATTTTTCATTGTGGTAAGTCAAAACAGTTAGCAGCGTGTTCCCAGTGGAGCTCTGCTGACGTGTTAGGTTTTATACAAAAAGGGACCGTGCCCAAAGGGTGGTGCAGAGAATGGGACCTAAGGACTAGTATCTCTTAGAGGTTCTGCAGACCACTTCAGCTCTTGTTTTTGCTGTCCCTCCCTCACCTGCCTCATGTGTCCGGACCGTAAATTTGTCATGGAGAAGTTGCTGTGTTTGTATGAGGACTGGGACAATGCAAATATCTATGAGTAGAAATTATAGGGAAAATTGTGACACGGTGGCTGCCGTTCATATTTTTCATTAATGAAGTGATTTGGGGTTTTTTTTAATTAAATGAAACTAATTTTAAAATAAATATTTAACCAAGCAATCGGGAGATAATAAGTTGCTTCAGCTGAGGGGGAAAATTAATGATGGAGCCAGATACATCTGTGATGCCAGCCTGTTTATTTAAAGACAGTGCATAAAGCACAGTTGCTGTTGTTGTTGTTTTTCCTGAGCACTGAAAGTCTCAAAGAAACCAGTAGCTGCTTTCTTGCTCACAGCATCATTTTTCTTTCAATCCGCAGCCCCCAAAATCGCACTCTGTTTTCTGGATTCACTGTCCTACTGCCAGTTGAGGCCATGTCTATCTTTCCGCTCGGTTTCTGCCTGCCTGCTTCTTTTTTGCCTACGCGCACACATTCTCCCCCTCCACCAGAACTCCGCGGTTTCAGGTAGCACGTTCTCAACTACCCCTTGCAGCAGTAGAAGCCCACCGCTTCCGTGAGGTTGAATGCAACCAAAACAGCCTGAGCTCCTGTTTTATCTACTATGGGCTGTCTTCTGGCTCACTGCACTCCTCCACAGTGCTCAGTCCAGCAGGACCATGACTACCTAGCTGCCTGTACAAAGGAGCCCCCAGGCAGCGCGGGAGCTGGGCTTCTTTGACACCTCCTTCCACATCGCCAGCAAGGAGGAGAGGCCAGGGTGTGATTGCATCCCTGAAGAATGCCTGGGTATCTGGATTCAAAGGCAGAAGCCACTTCAGGTTGTGCCCATGAGAAACACTCAGAGGGTCCGAACGAGATTCATCCGTGTGCATCGAAGTCACCGTTCCCTTCCTGGGGCTCTCATCGAGCAACGCTCAGCTAAACCTGAAAACAAGTTGCCAAGTTGCTAAGCAAGGCAGCAGAAATGCTGGTAGATACAGCATTGTCTGAACAGTGTACATGTCATCACAGGTTTTGAAAGCCACATGTCCTTGCACAGGGAGCTGGGTTTGTATTCAAAGCCTGAGCCTGGGCCGCAGTATAATTTCTGGTGAGCTTTCTATGCAGGTTGCAAAAGCCGTATTTATACTGCCATGGAAGTGCTCTTTGCTGGTTACAATTGGACTCACTGGGGGAATGAGAGTATGCTGCAGCAATAGATGAGTATTTTTGCCAATGCAGGCTGCCCTGGGAACCCTTGCAGTACATCTTTGCCTAGCACAGATCTGGCCTCAAATGTATCAGCCTCCCTTTAATCTGTTACTGAGACATAACGTGCTTTTTGAAAGCCAGAGCTGACTACTGCGCAGCTTTCTCCTCTCTTTTTATAGGCTTCTAGTTGCCCGCAGCAAAGAAAGCATCATGACTTATATTTCTCTTTCTCTCAGTTCTAGGCAAAATTCGAACTGCGGTGGGCAGTGCCCAGCTTCTCATGGCCCAGAAATTTTACCAGTTCAGAGAACTTTGTGAAGAAAACCTGGTATGTAACTTTTCTGCTAGACACTGTTGTGTACCTTTTACTAACCCTGTGAGTAATCATACCTAAGCTAGACAGATTTTCTGACTAACGTGGTAGTTTTTCCAGTAAAGGCCTTGGTGTGAATTTGGCAGTAGCTGTCAAACTTGGTGGAGTCAGCATGAGTCTCACAATAGCTTGAGATCCTTAAAATAAAGACGGGCAAAAATTTTTGGGGAAAACATCACTGAAACTCTGCTAGTGACTTCAGAGGAGCAAAGATCTGTCCCTTGACCCCTGAGTTCAGTTCACGTGGGCACAGAGATGTGTGGGTGCCTCCTCAGGGTCTTTCAGGGTGAACCAGAAGTCTCATGAGTGGGGCTTTCCCACACAACCCCAATGCCACCTGTATTCAGCAAGACAGAAATAGTGGGAAATGAGACACTGAAAGTTGGGGCCTTACAGTTCCACAAACCCAACAGCAAAAGTCATTTTCCAGAGTGTTAAAAGGGCAAAGAGCCAGCATGTTATCACTGTTATTACTGTATGGAGTTGCTGTTAGTAGTAGTAGAGTCAGAACAGTATTCCTATTGATCAATAAAAATACATTTCACACCAGGTGCCTAAAGCAGTATTCTCAAAAGTGCTAGCACTTATAGAAATTTTCAAACTTTTAAATTAACAATCCATTCAGATACAGTACATTTAATTCCGGATTTTGGCATAAATTCCAAGCCCCAAAAGCATAGAGCTTATGCTCCATCAGCACAGAGTAGGGAAGGGAAGGCAAACCCTGTGATACTTGGGGTATCACAGAGTGGGGTGATCATCTTCCGCTTCAGTTGATGCACTTCTGAAAATCAAGCTCCAAACTAAAACTAAAATTTGTCCACTTCAGTGGACAAATCCGACAGAAATCAGTTCTGCCTAAGCCTTCCAATTCTTAATAGAAAAATTGAAAAAGCATTCTGGTTGTAAATCTTTGTAAATAAAGGCCTGCAACTGGGCAACGTGCTAGTGTCAAGCGCTGAAAAACTAGGAATCCGGGTATAAACTGTGTTCCCCTTATGAATCTAAAGTATATACTTTGTCGTATTCAATAATTGCTCCTTTAGTGGTATAATCATCCTATCAAAATCACGTGTCAATGTTGCTGTGAAAAGCACAAATACTTAGAAATGTCTTAAGGCAAGAGACTGACTCTTTTGGATTTATTGCCTCTGGTGAGGGAGAAAACTTAAACACAGAGTAAAACTTGAGCCATGTAAAACAACATCCAGGGGCCTAATAATAGTTTATTTATTCTTTATTAATAACAATATATCAATGTAATCTTATGAGGGCACAGTATCCATGAAATCTTGCCAACTCAGATTGGCATAGAAACTGCTCAGCATTTAGGAAAAAACATCATTAAAGCAAGCGTACGCGACACCGCATTTTGTTGAAGAGTTTCACTTGGGAACCAACTTATAGAGACCCATCCCACAGAAAGCATATGGACTTTGCCAGTGGAGCAGGGACCTATTTCATCTGTGTCCACTGCGTGCAGAAAATGTTCAGAGCTGAGTTGCAGCGAAGGGACACAAGGTACAACAGGACCCCTCGGGTCACCAGCCTCTGGCCCATGGCGTGCTAGAGATGCTGATGGCCCAGGTGTGCTCTTCTGAGCAGTACTCTCAGGCTGATGAACTAGACTGAGTTCACACATGCAAAGCGACCCTTCCCACCTGTGTCCCAGTCTCACTCCGCCCAAAAATTCCACTGTAAAAATGAGATTACCATGCTTCTGCATGTTCTCTTCTGAGCTTTTCACCCAGCAGAGGGTTATTCTTGTCAAAAAAAAAAAAGAAGATATTGGCCTGAGGTGGATAAGAGGCAATTTCACTTGAAATGGTGTGTTTTTGTAGACCTTAGGTTCTCAGAGTGTGGAAAAAGTGTTCACGCATTGGTGTATCACTATTTGCACGCACAGCAAAAGTACATTTGCACAAGAATCAGTCTTTTTACGAGCGTGAACACACCAGGGAATCCTTCCTCGTGCAAGTGAAGAGAAGGCTGGCGATTAATTTCAGTGCGGTTAGGATATCACTGGTTGTGCCCTGGAACATCCCTGGGCAGATGCTGCCACAGGGGACCTGCCGCCTGCCCTTTCCCCGTGGTTGGCAGGGCGTAGCCGCTTCCTCGGATGAGCAGGGCTTTGCGGAGGCGCAGCGGCTCGCAAAACCCCCTGCCAGTAAGTAGCGCTCCGCATTGTTTCTCTCTCTGTGTCCCACCGGTTGCTTGGATCTGCTGAAACTGCTTTGCTAGCAAGATTCGTCGCCGTTTGTACAAATGCTTTACATTAAGAGGTACTAAAGCCAACGTGTTTTTTTCTTCTGTTGCACAGAATCCTAATGCACATCCACGGCCGACCTCCCAGGATTTAGCAGGGTTTTGGGATATGCTGCAGTTGTCCATAGAAAATATTAGTATGAAATTTGATGAACTTCATCAGTTAAAGGCCAATAATTGGAAACAGATGGATCCTCATGACAAGAAGGTAGAACATTGTAGATTTTGTATGCTTCATTTAAAACCCTGCACAAATACTGGACAGATTAAATAGGCCTCTGTGTTACAGCGTTGACGTTAAAAATGTGAAATGAAGCTCATATCAAATTAATTTCATTGTAATAACAATGTTTACATAATAATCATCTGGGATATTATCTGTAATATGTTTCAGGCATATTTTTAAACCAAATCTGTCTTTGTGAATCGGATAATGGGAATGTGGTACTTTGTTAAGCTTTACATTTAATCATATTAGACGATCAATCATTGGAAGGAACTGCCTTATATATTGATTCTTAAAATTAAATAAATCACATTTACGGTTCATATTATTGCATATGGCAAGAGTTCTAGGTTGTGTTACTGAAAAAAACTAGGGAAGCACTGTAACCATCGCTGACTTTGGTAACCAGATTACAAACAGAGCGATATCAAAAATATGCCTTCCAAAATGTTACATGAAAGAACTTCTACGTCTTTTTTTTTTTTTTTTGGTCTGTTTGTTTGGTTTTTTGTTTATTTTGGGGGGTTTTTTTAATGGGTGATTTCATAAACAGGTTCACTTCGCTGGTAGTGTTGTTTACCCAAGGTAGCATAAAAATCATCTGGAGTTTTGGTCTTTTTTTTAAATGTAGTCTTCTTCTGTCACCATGAAAAACTGCCACATCTCCAAGTGTGAGCCACATTTCACTTTCCATTCTCATTTGGCACCATTGCCTTATTTTTCTCCTCACTATCCGCATCGAGAAAAACAGCACTTGGGTGAGCCAAAATACACAAACGTTTCAGAAAATCTTTAAAAGACAGACCCATTCCTAGAGGAATCAACGCCCTAATGTTGCGCTCCTTTAGGTATGTAATTTGATGGCTGAATTTCTGCTGTGGCTGGTCTGATAACACTGAATAAAGCCAACAGGTAGGGTCACCAGAAGGAGGAGGAACCTGACTTACAGGTACAGTGGCTCAGACAGGAGTCCGGGCTGCCCCAACTTACGATCAGCTGGCTGCCAATGACCAAAGCGGTGTTTTCTTTTGGGCAAATAACCATAATAATATCAAACCCCATTAATCTTGCAGCAGGAAGCTTGCAAAGGCAGTGCTGGTAGCGCTCGCCCTCCTCCTCCGATCAAGACTAAATACTCATTCCTGACTTAGGAGTGCCATGTTCACACCATTTGTGCACACCTAGTGTGTTTTGTAGGGGAATGAATGGGAATGTGTTTTCCTAGCCCGAGGTACTGAAGGCAAGTCATTTTCTTATCTTCTTTTTTTTCAGTATCTATCAGAAAAGGAAGTTAAAACCGTCAAACATGCATGCACAAAAACGTTGGTATATATGGTCTTTCATTAGCTTTTACAGTAAAGCAGGTAGGCCAAGTGTTTGCAATTACAGCAATGAGAAATGAGAGCTTTCCTTAAAAAAATGTGCCTTCTCTTTGCTTCTGAAAAAACATTTCAAAGAGTTTCCAACAAAAAGAAGACTATAACGGGTTAAAGGAAGTTAAGTAGTGCTGAAGAAAGGGACCTACATTAGGAAGGTAAAGATTTTAAAGAATTACACTGACTGTGTTCCTGTTTCAACAGCATTTGTCTATGATTTTAGATGAAACAGATCATCTCCTTTCTTAAAAAGGGTAAAAAAAAAAAAGAAGAAGAAACAGCTTTCTGTGGAATTGATATTTGCAGTTGCCTTTGGCCTTTGCCACTTGGCCCTTTTTAAGCAGCATAGATTAATCCTTGGACGGAGAGAAAAAGCAAAGTATGAATAAGTGTAACTAAGCACCTTTATATTTCGAGCCATGGAAGCTCTTGTGAGCAGCATGAGAGAAAACGAAAGGGCAGAATGGGACCTTTGTAGTGCGATAAAATCCCTTCGCGCAGAGACCATGTTCACAGTTGGAAGGGGATGTAACTTAAAAGACAATCTAATTAACTTGACAAAGTCTTTGTGGCTGCCTGAAATTCAGACCTGAATACACTTTTCTTTTGCGAGAGAGAGAAATCCCTCTCTGAGGGGTTTTTTTTTGTTGGGTTTTTTTTGTGTGTGTGTACATGCACCAGGATATACATAAAAGTCCTCCTCGTGATCGCCTGTCTGGAGCTAGCTGCCACCGTGATGATAAATGCATGTTCTCTGAATGGTTTTTAAGTTTTTCCTACCGGTTTTTTCTATTTCTAGCTGATTGTAACTTGTCATGCTTATTTAGCAGGAGGCCAGGGTTTACGAGCTTGCACAGGCGAGACCCAAAGTGTGGGATTTTTGAGCAGTCATTAAGCCACTGCAAAATACATACATTGACATATATGCATATAGTGTTTTTGAAAAAATACCGATTCTGATGCACCAGCTGCAGGCAGCTAGTTCCCGTCCGCATTTGGGAACGCCAAATGGTACCTCCGTGCTGTAAGAGCGCCTAGCGTTGTGCATGTGTAGAGGAGGGTAGCCCAGGAGTCGGGGCTCTCCAGAGTTCCTCTGCCGAGAGCGGCGTTGGCTCCCCAGCCACACGCAGGCGGCGGCGGGAGGCGGCGTCCGAGATGCTCTCCTTTCCAGTCCCTGGCACCGGGAGGAGACGCCGGGATATTCCACGTCCCCCCCGGCCCCGGCCCCGGGGAGCCGCACTAAGCGCTTAGGGGTGGGGGTCCCGGCCCTTGGCAGCGCCGGGCGTTTCACACGCACCATCCCCAAGGAGAAGTAGCACTGCGGCCGGCCCTCCCCTCCCTTTTGCCCTTGCCCTATGTTTATGAACCCTTGAGCACAAAAGCCAGTTCACTGAAGACAGAAAGGCAGATAAGAGCTAACAAGCCTTAGGTAAAATGTGTGTTCTAACTACTGACGTATCCTAGTTTTTCCCGCCTTTCCCTGAGAAGCTGTATAATGCCATTAACCTTCTGCTTTGATCAGGAGAGAAGGGTCCCTCCTCCAGTGCCAAAGAAGCCATCGAAAGGTCAGGTGCCACTCATACGAGAACGCTCTCTGGAAAGCTCGCAGCGTCAAGAGGCCCGGAAACGGCTGATGGCTGCCAAGCGCGCTGCATCGGTCCGCCAGAACTCAGCTACCGAGAGCGCCGAAAGCATTGAGATATACATCCCCGAAGCCCAGACCAGGCTATGAAGGGATCCACCCGGGAGGACTCTCTCTGGCAAGACAAGCCTCATGTATAATCTGCCCCTCTAGGCTCCTGCTCAAGGTCACCACGAAGCATTTGTACCTCCTCCTCCTCCTCCTCCTCTTCCTCCTCCTCTCTCTCGCTCTCTCTCCCCCCCTCTCCCCCTCCCCTCTCTCCGTACGCAGCCGCCCCGATGCTCCCAGTGAACTCCACTGCCGTGGCGTAGTTGTCGGTCCTCCGAGAGATGTCCTCTAATCACCCTTGCTTTCTGAAGGTTTCGCCCATGTCATCACGATGCTTTGTCACATGTACTGATGCTGCCACTTTGCCTCATGTAAACGAGTACGATCCTTTTTTTTTTTTCCTTTTGTTTTCTGTTTGAAACAAATAAACGCGGCGCTCAGACTTCCACACACCCGCGCACCTGTACAGTAGATGCTCCATTTAACTTACTCATGATCTTTAGTTGACCTAAAGCTAGTCTGTTACCCGGTGTACAGCAATATCAAACTGTAGGGGACTTTGGAAATTTCAGTCATGCAGGGTGATCCTTTCGGACTCTGCCGTCTTCCTCACAAAAGATGAAAGGAGCTATGACTCGGATTCCCTTCTTTTTATTACTGTTTTTTTTAAAGCAGATGGCGCACTTTATTCTAAAACCTCCGAATTACACCTTCTCACCTGAATTTAAGGAGTCACACAAGGGGAGGGGGCTGGGGCGGGAGTGGGGAGGGGGGATGAAAAAAACCACAGATCTGTGGGGGTGAAAAAGTGGAAGTATATCCCACAGGTGAGATGGCGAGGGATAGAAAAGATCCTGTGGAAAGATACCTGCACACTCACAGCTGCACAAACTGCCTCATTTTTATTTCATCAATCACTACTTAAACATTTCAATCAGCAGAAGATTGTAAATTCGATCTTCCAGGGAAATAATCTATTTTGAAAGGCAATAAAAGAGTGAAAAGGAAGGAGATAAGAAGCAATGACAGTTGAAGAGATAATATAAAAGAAGGATTTTCTTGTCCAAGTATTAAGAATTTTTAAAATTGTACTGTATTGTCAATTCCTCTTGTATTGTATTGTATGGATTATATTGGTTAAAAAAAAAAAAAAGAAAAAAGAAAAAAAAAAAGCTTGGTTTTGTTGATGTCTTAATCTCGGTGGGACATTGGATCTCACAAGTTCACGCAGCCACACACGGATACCTGTAGGCGAATTGCTGTACATGGAGCCTCTGATGCTTTTCCAGGCCAGGCTTGCTTTGCTCTATCCACAGCCGGTTGTATGCTACAGTTCAGACTGCTTATCACCAAACGGTCCATACCTAGGAGTAAGTTTACAATTCAACCTCCTCTTAATAGTACGAAATACCCATCTGAAGAAGAACAATAAAGTATTTTTCACGCGTTATGGGATCAATATGAACTTAATTTTTTTTTCACAACAAGCCTTCCGACCCTAGCTTCTGCCATTGTTTTGCAATCACGAAAAATATGCATCCCAAGTAGCTCATTAATACTGGGGGGAAACGGCAGACAATAGGGCTGGGGAAGGAACGTGAGAGGTCAGCCCCTGCCTGTCTGTCCCCCCCAGCCACCCCCGGCTGAGGCAGGAGCTTGTCCTCCAGCTCCCAGGAGGAGGAACGACGCTGGCAGCCCCGCTACCAAAAACCCCTTGTGCCAACATTAGGAAAGCTGTGTCAGGCATGTTGCCGAAAGCAAGTTGTGTGCGTGAGAGCGCGTGTATGTGTGTGTGTGTGCGCGCACACGCGTGCCTAGCTGGCATGTGAGCCGGTGTGGATGGTTGGGCTGGTGAGGGGCAGAGGAGCGCTGTGTGGTGTGTGTCCCCCCCCGGCTGTGTGATGCTTTCCGGACCCCTCCGCTCGCTCCCTGCCCGCTCTTCGCCCCGGCTGCCAGGGCAGGGGTCCGCGGGAGAGGAAGGCAGGCTGCGTCCCGCTCCCGATGGGAGCAGGCGCCCCGGCAGCCCTCCCCATGGAGGGGCAGGGGGTGCAGCCCCATCCGCGCCCCAGGGCGGGCTGGCTCTGCCCCGTGGCCCTTAAACCTGCGCGGACGGCCCAAGCCGTGGAAAATCCCGCCGCGCGGGTGGCGCGATGCCGCAGCTTGCACTGAAAAAGCATTTAAAACCGTCATCGAAAAGTTAAGCTCTTGCTAAAACTCTTCATCGAGATCACGCCAGACAGCTGTTTTTCCTACGACATCATAGCCAGGTGCTAATTTAATTTTATTCAAGAAAATAGGAGAGGTAATAGGTTCTGGCACCAAGTGTTTTCATGAGAGCATACTAAAACCACTAGAGAATTTGCTACCTCTCAAAGCCATTGATATCTGAGCTATGTCTTTATAAACAGGGCACAAATATTTACTGCTGTGGTTTACAAGATAAGGGCTAATAATTTAATATATAAAAGACTTTTAACTAGAGTAATCAGAAATCCAGTGTAACCCTAGAGTGCTTTGTGTTACAGGAGCTTCGAAAGGTTTGACCCTCTAAGCGTTTGACTACCAGTGTATTTGCTATTTTTGAAACACCGCGTTTAACTTTTAGCAGCAACGAAACATCACCGTGTTTGCAGTATGTAATAGTGCCAACTGCCACTTTTGAGCATATATAGTCATAGGACGTATTAATTATTTGGAACTCATTTGTACTGAAATATTCAAAGCAGTTTCCAGGTGAGAGTCCACATTCACAACTGTGTCGCAGACTTAGTTTTGTGAACGTTTTATGAAGGATGAGTTAAGACTTTGGTTGACAAGTGGCTACAGAAATTCATACCCTGCAAGTTTCCCCCTACAAAAGGAGAAAAGCGAAGACTATCTGGTCTTGTACATTACGGATTATTGTATTTGTATATCATAGAATATTTTTGGTATCTATTTTAAATGACTATTCTTAGCTGAATGCCTGCTAGTTCATTTGGCGCCGGAGAGGGTATTATAATGTTTGTTTAGTTTTTTAACAAAATATTAAAAATGCAGCCAAGAACAAGAAATATAAAATAGAATAATTCTGCCCCTAGAATGCCACTAGTTAACCACTTGACTCATTTACTGACACATGCTAGTATATTTGCTCTATCATCTGTTTTAGTATCATTTGTAACTGTTTCTTTTTAGTCTAACCTGCCAAGTGTATACTAAAAACGCCTATATTCTGTTTCACTTAGGGACTAAAGTATTGCTTTTCTTTTTCCTTGGGGGAAATTTTAGAAAAGATTGTTTTTGTCTCCTGCTTCAAAAGTCAAAAAAAAAAAAAGTATTTATTATATTTTTTGCAGATGTTTCCATAAAATTCTCATAATCTTTTTGTAAAGAAAGATGAAGAAATGGATTAAAGATTTTTAATATTTGAAAAGGTAAATAGAAATAATTTATTTGTAATATATTTCAGTTTATTTATTGGTGTTCCCTTAATGCTTTGATGTGCACTATCACTTTAATTTAAACTGTATCTTTGTGAATTTATTGGTTTTTTGGGTTTGGGGTTTTTTTAAGGAAAATGGTCAAATGCGTATTTTAAGTAACTGGAATGTAAATCACTGGCCTACCTGCATTCCTCAATGTGATTTTCAACATGTTTTTGATTTGAAACAAAAGACGCAAATTCGAAAGCCTTTAGACAGAGGAGAGTGTTTTTATGGCTTAATGATTTGGGGTTCCATAGGATTATCTATCTATCTAGTTTGTGTGTGGACAGGAAAATGTAAATAGATGAATGTTTCCCATAATGTAAAAAGAGCAAATTAATAAAATAATTAATGCACTGCTTGTAAGAGCTGTGGGTTTTCAATGCAAATTCGCTCTCCCAGAACTGCCGAGGCGTTTCGTTTGATGTGGTGGAGGATAAAAGCGCGACAAGCAGAATGTTTCTCTTGAGCAGGCATTGCTTAAGCCCGATCCTGCACGGCCTCGTACGGAGAATCCCGCTGAGCGCCCGGGAAGCGCTCGTCTGCGCGGAGTTACTCACAGGCCTAAATGTTGCCATGATCAAGGCCTTGAGCCTTAGCAAAATCTTCAAAGGCACGGAGCCCGGCCAAGCCCAGCTGAAGATGTCAGGAGCGACGCTGGTGACTTCAAAAGAAGCAGCGAGAAACCCCCAGCCTGTCTCTTTTCCCGCCCCCTCCCTGTCCACCTCCCTCCCCGTGCCCCACGCTGGTTCCCTTCATCTTGCGTTTATCTCCGGTGATGGCTGAAACGTGGGGGCAAACAGAGATCCCTGGCAGAGATAGCTGACTTCCCCTTCACTGGAGTCCTGCTTCCAGACTGGGGTTTTTTTTTCCAGTACGTGAAATAAAGACAGTCAACAAATCCCATATAAACATGTCCCGGATGATGTTGCTCACGGCTATGCCAGCATTTAAACAGATTCTGATTCGGTCTAATATTTATATTAATAGCATGCCAGTATTGCACCACATACCATTTGCCCACGCTTAGACCCTCAGCACGGGAAGACGAGAAAGATTTGTGCCAAGGATCTATGGGCAGGGAAACTTCTGCTCGAAGGTTTATTACCACTGAGATGAAGGGATTTCTCTTCATCTGCTGGAATTTATGTTCTCATTGGTTACTGATAAACTGATACACTAGGGATGGGGAAAAAAAAAATGTTTTATTGTTTAAAAACCTTTCAGAGGTGGCTGCTGTCTTTTTGTGATGAGAATAGATCACAGGGCATGAAATAGCAGATATGTTTCAAACAGTTCTCCAGCAGAAGAATGAGGAAGTCCAAACCATGGCTCGTAGCCCTGCCTTTCACGCATGCTTAAGGTAAACTTTATCCCTGTTTATACTCAGTGTTCCCTTCCGGATCAAATCACGAGCCTTCCCCACAAGCATAGCTTGTTGTCAGTTTGTTTGCCAAAGTCTGTTCTGTCCTGCTAGACATTTATTTTTGCAGCATGCCATAGGCAAATAATACATTTCAACCGTCAGTTCGGAGCATGCTCGCCCATCAGATCTGTCGAGAGTTGGTGTTGACTTTGAGCTGACGTTTTTGGCAGGAATTAATAATAAAAATATCGGCCGCTCTGCTGCTATTGGTACTTGTTGTCGTGATTTGGAGCACGGTCAACAAGCGAAGTTCTCCTTTCCCACCGTGCCTGACGTAGCGGGATGGGGTCAGGCCCACCAGCCCGTGATGTACATGGTGGGCTTGCACTGAGCAAACCTGGCACCAGCACGCACGGTCAAAACGCTGCGCATCCCCTCTCCCTTTAGTCTGATGCTACACCAGTCACCTAAAAAACATTGCTGTCCTGCCACGGCAAGCTCACTCGCAACCATCTTCCCTTCCCCGTGCTTTCGTACGTGGTGGAGAAGCTTTTACCACCCATCTCCTGTGCGGCTGCCGCTGCCCGGCCCGGCGGCTGTTGTAGCAGGAGCAGGTAGCTACTGTCACTTGATCCATCAGGATGCATTCGGATGCCAGCCGCAAAACGTGACGTGACTGGCCTCTTCGCCCAGCGGTCAGGCTTTCCCACGCTTGGGTCCCATCGGTGGGCAGCACCCTTTTCGGTAACGCGGGCGAATGCAGCGGGTCCTCTGTTGCCCCATGAGTCACACACCCGGTCCGCAGCGAGACAAAGGGACAAGGAAAGGAACGGGGCTTCCTGGTAATTGTGTTTTTCATGGTTCTCTTCACTGATCCAGTAACAACATAATCATAGAAATTAGAGACAGAAAAGCCCTTGCAGGGGCATTGTGTTAACACCCTGCCAGTTCCAGATTGTGATCTACCGAGCTGTGGCAGGTAAGTCATCACCTCCCCGGTTGTGCTCCACCCAGGGAGAAAAAAAATAATACACGAAAGGAGGGGAAAGGAAAAAAAATAAATGAAATGAGCAATATTTTTTTAAAAAAAGGCCGAGATGTGACATTGGCACCACCTATTATGGGTGATTCCTGGTGCAGAGACCTTCATCATACCAACTCTGCACTGAACAATCGCCATGGTGGCATGACGGGCTTTTCCTCATTTTTAGCCAAGGAGAATGGAAGCAATTACGGATTTTGCAAGCTCCATTCAAAGAGGAGAAATACTGGAGCGTTGCGGAGCCCCTGGAGAAGGCAAGTGCTGCATGGCTCCCGAGCCGCTCCGACATGTTTCAAAGCTGTCAAAGGCTCGGGGAAAGGGACGGGTCTTGCCTGGAGTTAAAGAAAAGCAGTAGGAGAGGGTGTGATGGATGTTTTATGGGTATCAAATGTCTCACCAAGGTAAGACAAATCACTTGGGTAAACAACCACATGCTGAGGCAAAACGTCTCAGTTTGGAGACTGTAACTAGGGAGCTGAGATGTTAAATAGCAAAAGGTAACCCTTTCCCATGTAACTAACATATTTCCCCTGTGGGAATGCCTGGCCTATTGCTTACCCCTGGCTTTTATCTAGAGAATTATCAAAATCATGTCCTTAAAATAGTACGGCTTATTTTTTGTCCTATTGTACTGGTTATCGGTGGGCAAAAGTGCAACCTGGAATCACTCCGTGAGCGTGCGCTCGGCGCTGGATGGCTGCAGCCCTTGCACCAGAACCGTGCATTGTCGCTGCGTTTGCTGTGCGCCCTCCATGGCATCCATGGCGCTGAGGCGCTATGGCACTGCACGAGTTGGGCTACAGTATTTGTCATCTTATAGCACATTCTTTTTTCTTTGATTTTGGAATAAGCGGTCATAATAATAACTCATTGTCCTCCAGCTGTTTTGCCGATCTTGGGAAGAAAACTTTCCTATCGCCTGAAAAAAACCCACCAAATACTGAAACTTCTTCAATTTGTGGATAGTTCTGGCAAATCATGGCTATCCTGGGCCTAAGGGGGTGGGGAGGGGGGCCGGAATGGAGATAACTGATGCACTTAAGCGCGTGTCATTCTTCATCTCTGCACACAGTAATTGACAGCAAAAGGGGAAAAATTGGTACTGGGCAGGCAGCTCACAGACGGTGCACCAAAGCTGTGACGGCATTTTGCTGTGCTGTGGTACTGGGGTGAAATGTGTGCTGAGAGCACGGGCTGTGGTACCGAGAGCTGAAACAGGGAGCGCCGCCAGTGTCCCTAGGAAAGGATGAAAGCGGGAGGAATGAGAGGGACTTGGCAGAAGAGCCTGGATACCACTATTAAAGCTGCAACAAGTTCAGCCGTGACCTGCCGCAATCTGTAGCAACAGCTGAAGGGGGAGATTCCTTCCCATCTTGGAGCACCGGTTTTGTCAAATAATTTCTAAATAGCTGACATCCCTTCCCAGTGCATCAGTGCCACCATAACCCCAATTTACATGACGTGCCGGGGCAGCATCACACTCTCAAGGAGCCCCTGGGCCCCCAGCTGAGGGCAGGGGAGATGCAAGCCCTTGGGCAACACTGGCGCTCGTGCGGGGCAGGGCTTTGTCACACGCTACTGAAATGATGCCTACTCTAGGGGAACGTGTCGGGGATTTAACACAAATAGCGTAACCCAAAAGTAACCCAGGTCAGCTTGTGGCTGTTACTTCCATGAAGTAAGCCTTCACAGTGGGACAGAAGACTTTGAAAGGGCAAGTTGTGTTTTCATCCCTGTAGCAGCTGTTTTAATCCAGTGTAAACACCAGCATTTGATTTTTAGTAGGTTACACAGTTGCGTTTGCAGTGTTGGGTAATTGCCAGCTGTGAAATTTAGCCAAGGCATAAAGACGAACCTTTAGCAACTTCAGTGGAAACACGTCCATTTGTCGATCTCTAAGTGAACCCAGAAGAACTATGCCGAAAACACATGACTTTTAAGTCCTCATCCTGTGCAAGAGGCTTCTATGACCTTGCTCACTGCCCTGCCTCACCACATAGTAAATACTGCTGTGATTTAAAAATATGTAAAAACCAGTGACTTACGTCAATGAAGCTGTATGACTACAAATAACAAAAAACGTCTTTGATAAGTAGATAGCATGTATCAATCTGAAAGACTCTATGAAGTACTCTTTTGTATTCCTAACCTAGCTCTTTAATTGACATGAGAGGTTTCCTTTCGTTTACATCTTTCCTGGCAATAGCATCATGACAACTGCAGTCTGTCTGCAAGAATGTACACGGACCTGGGAACCCAGCCATACGTTAGCAAACCGCGCTGTACTCCACGCGTTTCTCGTCCTTCGCTTAATAGCCTCGCGCTTGTATACAAAAGGGGAAAAACCTACTTGTGTGCAGTACCTCATTCATTGCGATGATTCGTGTCCATCAGCTTCTCCCAGGCGATGCTGTCTGTATTTGCAATATCTGAGCTAAAATGTTTCCCAGTAGAAGGCGGGGAATAATATCAGGAAACCAAGCCAAAACAAAGAAAACCTGTTGAAGCATGCAGAGTTTGTCATTAAAGTGTGATCCAAGCAGATTTTGTTTGTCAACAGTTGCATCAGCCAATATAACAATATCCTTAAATGATTTTTCACGGGGAATGTTTTCATGGCAAGCAGCATGTGTGAGCTTAATGTTAATGGTCCAAGGCTTTCCCAAGTGTCAAGCGAGCGTGATGAGAGTGCTGTCACAGCACCTCTGCCACATGGGTCAGCCCTAGCCACCACTGCCAGGCTCTGTCAACCGAAGTGCCGCTGTCCCTCATGGCACGTCCCTCACTCGTACGGTAACAGGACATTGTGTCACAGGAGCCATGTGTTTTCTGCTTTACGCTGCTCTGATGCCAAGTCAGCAATCCCACCAGAGCAGGGCGGAAGAATTTCCTTAAACACCAATAATTACACTCACCTGGGACAGAGGTTTGGCTTTCAACTCATCCAGTTTCTGTTCAGTTATCACCGCAGCGCTCTCGCCCTCTGATTTCTCGATAGACAACATGAAACTCTGCGCTCACACCTCAGGAGCCACTGTATTATATTTGCTCTGGATGTTCAGCGTTATAACTGGGAGCAGAAGTTGGATCCATTTTTTTTCTTCTTCTCTCAAAAGGTCAAGGAAATATGAAACTGCAAAAGTCTAATTCTTCTCTGTGTCACATTTGTGTAAGCCCAGAGGGCAACACGGCAATGGCATTTTTAATGCTTTCCCCCTCTCCCCCCCCCCACCCGCCTTTTTGATCCACAGTCCTTGGCACATCTGGTGACATCTCACACAGTAACACACTTACTCTCACATCGCTCCTTCTAAGAAGCTGTTTCTGATGAACATCGACGGCACCTGAAAGGGTCCCAGCCACCGCGGCGCACACGTGATAAGCAGGGGGAATGAGTGGGGGGGGCCGTATCACAGCGCTTGGCCTCGTCGCAGGTTTTCTGGTTCCACAGCTGCACGGCCGCCATCCACATGAACACACATGCACGGTTATTGTTAAATTGTAAATATCGTAAGAAGGTATTCAGTGTGATTTAATATCCCTATTAGCGTGCCTCCAAAGCCCCAGCTAGAGAAGCTGTGCTGTGCTGAACGCTGTGCAAATATTGATGGTTTCTGTCTTGCAGTGTTTACAATCCAAGAAGGAGCCCTGCACCAGAGCTCTCTGCTATGATTTTGTTATTTGTCTTCGGAAATGAATTGTATGATTTAAAGCATCGTAAATGAGCATGTCCTTTCTTTTGCCGCTACTAGGAAAGCAATTACTTTACAAAGAGCTGTGAAGGCAAGGTCCTATACCTAAAGACTTTATCATCTCGACCAAGAATTAGTCTTTTGATATAAACACAAAACCCAATACTTCTTTCTGCAGTTGTAATATACTATAATAAAATGTGATCCCACAGTTCCCAAACCCTTGCCAGGTAACAATGATTCAGCACGAGCAGGGCAAGGCATTGCTTTGCTGCTCCCGAACGGGGACGTGCTCTCAGGTAAACTCACTCTGAGCCTTGATGGAAGAGGCTGCTCCCACAGCCGTCCCGCTGGTCAGACACGGCTATGCAGCAGCGGCTGCGGAGAAACCCGCAGTGGGAATCAGGTAAGTTGACATTACACAAGTACGGAGCGTGAGCGGATGCTATAGGAATGGCTTTTGGCCCGACACCAAGCGCGTGGGGTGGCTGCGAGCACCGTGCTGAGGGTGCTGGTGTTTGGGAAAGGAAATGACGGTTTCTACAGCTGTGAGCATCGGCAATGGCGCACAGCCCGGCTAAGCCCTTCCTCCAGGTGAGGATAAAACCTCTGCAAGGCAGTCAGGAGCTGCGCTGCCCCTCGGAGCGCAGCCAGGCGCCGCCGCCATCCATCATGCACGCATAACTCCTTCAGAGTTCAAAGGGAAAGTTGCAAAAGACTTGTTATTCCTCAGGGTGCTCTGAAGATTTATGTACTGCCACCTACGCGGCCAGCAGGAGATGTTTACCGGTCTCCTGTGTCAGCTGAGCTCAGGGAGCAGTAATGTGATTACAACACTCGCGAGCTCAGAAACGCTTTCTGGCTCCTCGTATCTCCTCGCTTGATCTCCAGGACAGCTCACCAGTGTTTAAAATAAAAAAAAAAAACAAAACAAAAACCAAACAGAAAAAATAACAAAAAACCACAACCACCTCACCACCGAAACACCACCCAGATCCAAACCATCTGAGGTGTGGGTCCGGAAGCATCTCTAGCGTTCCCCTTTTCCCCCGTGATTGCAGCCCTCAATTTCACATGTGATACTTGTTCTCCCCACAAGCCTTCCCTCATAGGCGGGGGCAGGGGGGAGGAAGGCTCAGAGTCAGGGGTTTCACCCACAGGTAGGTTACACCTGCAAACACGGGAGGGCACGTGGAAGGGTGGCCTCACACCACCACGTTGTTTGCCAGAGCACTTCAACCAGAGCCGCAAACCGAGACTGAAGCTCCCGGCCTCTCCCCGGGCTCTCAGGCTGCCCCGCACGGGGAAGCTCGTACCTTTTTATTGCTGCCCCCGCCGTCGTACACACGATGCCTCGGGGCCAGCGCTTCCAGCCGCGCTGTGCAAACACCGCTGTGCCCTTTCGCACAACCTTACGGGGTAATAATAGTGCAGCCCTCGCTCCCCGCTGCTGGCAGCGATGGCGGGGGCACCGAGCGGCGACTACAGACGGTGTCCCAAGATCTGGTTAATGTTTCAGCACTTGCCCATCACAGGTTGCACTTTGAGCCGCGTACAGCACCTTATTGGTGATCCTGGCATTTATAGGTTTGTTTCCACCGACCGGCTGTGTGCCTTCTCTTTTTTAACAGGAGGTTGACAGCGGGGATCTCATGTCACGTCAAAGCGCCTGATCCCCACCCACACCAGTGAAAAACCAGTAAGCGCTCTGCCATCAGCGTAACCTTGATTTCCACAAACTTCGGGGGTTTTCTGCACGTGAGAAAAGGCTGCGGCACTGCTGGAAACCCTGTGAACAGCCGACGGGGCAAAGTTCTTGTTTCCTTTGTAGTGAAAAAGTTCAGGGCCGGATTTTGATTATCACAAGGAGTAGTAAAGTACACAGAGCAGAGATCGCGCATTGGGTAAGAATTATCACCGAGGTGAAAAAAACAAACAGAAACAGCAAAACAAACCCATGCCCAGCTGAGGTGGCGCTGCCCCACATTCTGGTGCACGCAGCCCCGTACCCACACAGCACACGTGGCTTACAAAAAATGCCAGGCCATGCCCTCGACACAGCACAGCCTCCCCTGGCACGGCACAGCACGGCGGCACGGCTGCCAGGGGAGTCCTGCCAGGGCAGCTGGACGATGGAGGGCTCATCCTGCCGTTTTGACAGCTTTCTTCAACATGCAAATTAAAGTAAATCAGGTGAAGGACCAAAGTCCGGTGTCATGTCACTTGGCTTGCACACACACCAAAAAAAAAAAAAAAAAAAGCACAGGGAAGGGACCAAGGGATCACTATTTTTAATTTTTAGCAGGACCTGCTACCCTGAGCAGGCTTATGATGTAAAGCACAGTTTAGAATGCAGTGATGGGTATACTCCCACACTACACCCAACCTGCCTCTTTACAAGGATTTGAATATCTTTTTACAAGTCTGGGAAAGAGGAAAATTCACATTTTACACAAAACTAAAGTCCTGCCCAACAGCTCCTCAGCTGTGGGCTGTGCCCCTGCTGTGTCCTGCCTTGGTTGGGCTCTGGCACAATCTTGGCTCCTCTCAAGGTTCCCAAAGAAATTGTTTTGTCTCTTACCATCAGATCCACCCACCCCCGTGCAAAAATCCCCCAACCGGCAAAAGTCATGGGGATCTAGAAGCGAAGCTTAAACACTGTAGTCGCTGTGGCCGCTTGGAGGAAAATGCAGCTAATTGTAAATGCTGCTTGTAAATGTCGCTGGCGTACATGAGAAGAGCTCTGGAAAAATCTCGCCGCTCCGGGCTTGCACAACTGGGCTGTGAGCAGTGAGGGGTAGAAGCCGTGGGAACTGGCAGCAGAGTGACAGAGGAGAGCGTCGGGGCTGCCCAACTATTCAGCTACAATCCAGAAACTGAGAGCTGCAGTAAAAGCCATCTTCCCTCCCCTCCACCCTTCCAGCCCTGCAAAATATTCCATGTGCTAGGAATTTGCATAAGCCTGTGTACATTTCCTGCAGTCCTTGGGCAACAGATAGAGTTGTGGTTCAGCAATTTACAGGATCAAAGGCAGATTACAATCCTATCGCCAGAACAGTTGAGTTTTTATATGTCAGCTTTTCAGATATCACTTCTTAAAGATCAAACTCTGATGTATCGCAGGGAAGTGAGCGTGGGCAAACCCCACAGCTGAGGAGCAGGAAGGATTATTTATTTTTTCTTACGCATAACCAAAAAGTTTTTTAGGGCTTTCCCAAACCCTGTAGCTCTCATCCTGTATCCAGACAGCTCTGACCGGCTGCAATTTAAAATCCCCACGGTGGGTCTGCCAGGCTGCCTTGCAGCAGGAAATTTCCTAGGGCAGGAAGTGCATCCCGCGGGACGGGAGGCTCAGCCAGCTCCTCCTTCAATGGCAGAAAGGACCGAGCTGCAGCTTTTACAAGCGCCTTGCATGCGATTTCCCCACTCTCCATCCAGGCAGGCCCCTGGCAGCTGGAGAGGAAGCGGCATGTAATTAGCCCCAGGTGGAGGGAGCAGCTCCAGCTCGGCAACGGCAGCTCCGCGCTCCCTGCCAAGGGAGCCCGCAGGCGCTGGGGAAGGCGTCCCGCTTCAGCCCAGACTGGCTACCAAATGCAGAAGAGGGCTGGAATAAGGAGAGAATTAAAGGCAAGTCTTCAGGGAAGCATAAGATCCAAAACCAAGCTCCCTCTGAGCCCAACAAGCATCAGGGAGCAGCAGAGTCACGCCACCGAGGAGTTGTTTGGCCAGATGGGGAGAGTCCAGCTAAGGTAGGCATCAGCTGGTCCGTGCTTCCCTCCTGACTCCTCCGACCCTGTGGAAGGAACCCTGAGCTCCTGTGTCACTGCATTTGAAAGGAAAGGAAATTTCTTACAGCGGAAATACCTGTTGCTGATCAGTGTAAATAGGAGGGAAAATGATGCACTCCCCCCCGAATGTCCGTGTGTGCTGCTTATTTAAATTCAAGTCGCCTGAAGTTGAGGAAGCTTAGAGGTTGGTGCTGGCTGTTGGCATCTCCCCAGCCGGGCTCACGGGCTGCCCTCCCGGAGCCCACCAGCACCCCTCTGTCCTGGGCAGCTGCGCCGCTCCCACCGCTCCCATGTTCACATCCAGGGGAAGGAGTAGGATGTTGCCAGACCGAGTGGGAACTCTCCCACGGAGAGACTTGTAGGCCCACGTTCCCACCACCTCCTCCTAGGGTCCAAAGAGACGGTAGGGAATGCCACGCTCCCTTCGGAGGGTGACGGGGACATTCCCCCCTGCCCCAAGCATCCCACACAAGGTAGGTGAGAAATAAGGACAAGTGTCTTTCAAAGCCCCAGCACACATCTGTTATTTTACTAACCAGACAACGAAGGTGGCCTTCTGCATCTGAGCAGCCATCCACAGCCTTCAGAAACTCAGGGAATGGGAATACTGCCAGGGCAGCTGATACGGTGACAAGTCCCAGCAGGCAAGGAGGGGAAGTTGGCTGAAGCTGCTTGTGGCAGGACAGAGGGAGCAGGGGGTCAAGGAGGCCCGGTTTGTTACGGGAAGGGAGGTGTAGCTTTACAACAGACTGTATGTATTTTGCAGGTGTAAACCTATAAACTAAGAGGAGATACTTACAGGAGGTTTCTTCCATGTATCGCCAGATAAGGAAGAAAGACTTTTGAGGAAGCCCTTGGAAAAAGTTGGCAGCACATCACTGGAAATACCTTGGCTGAACGCAAGCCAGCTGAATTTAACGTGAAGAATGAGTTACAGCAGCAACTGCCTAAGTAGCATTTAATACGATAACCTGAACTAACCTTTTAGTCGAGGCTGGCAGAGGAATGTCTGCTTCACACCTCACCTGGTGGGACGTCCACCAGCGGAGGGCCCATGGCAGCCGAGCCAGGACTGTGTGCTGAAACCAGAAATACCACCAACTTGGAACCAAAAAACAATCCCTCTGGTTTTAAAAATGCCTGATGGATTTTATTACTGATGGCTTCTCTCTTCAGTTTACCCCTGTCACAGCACAGAAAGCAGAAGTTAGAGGAAAAGCTGAGCTATCTACACAGGGAAGATGTGCTTTGCCTCTTGAACAGAAGTTGATCTGTTTGCATCAGAGCAAGATTTGCTGTTGTGGTTAGTTTAGTGGGGTGGCAAGGATCAGATGACTTTCAAAAAAGTACAGAACTAGTCAAAATAATCTCTAACCTAGTTAAATGGACTATGCATGATATTATGTAAGTGCTCACAGGTCAAACAGGGAGAGAGATGACAGAGGGAGAGTTCAAACAAGGAGTGAGACTAGAAGTACAAAAGAAAACAAAATAAGACACTCGGCACAAGGTCAGGCAATCAGAACATTGCAGACTAGAAAAGGAAGTGAAATTATAGGCTCTGGCAAAACAGCTGAACGCTTACTCAGGAAAATTACAAAACTGTTGTGATCCTTACCATCAGTTCTGTGCCTGCTATCCAGAACAATTTCCAAGGCAAACTATGCAAATTCATAAAAGCAAGATGGAGGACATCACGTTCTTCCCACAAATCTGTGAAGTGATTTTTTGGTTTTGGGTTTTTTTTAAATATAAATATCAGGACCCATAGATGCATGGTGTCCTTACTGGGAGATAGAGAGATATATGTATATAGCTCATGCTGGTAAAATCTATAAGCTGGTGACAAGTTACAATCAAGATTGTCTTTTCCAGCAACAGCGTCTCAAGGAGAGGTTAAAAGCTGCCGGCCAAGCACTAAAACCTATTCACCAATCAACAGAAAACAATTTTGCTCCTGCAAAAGACCTCAAATATCAAAGTTGAAATCAGAAAAAATACTCAGTTTTACGCTGAAATGAGATAGGACGAGTCAGTTAAAGAAACAGAAGTATTTATCCCTAATGTAAGCCATTCTGACTCTGAGTGGCTGATTGTAGAGGAGGAAGCAACAGCAAGCTTGAAACGTATGACACATCATTTCCCAAAGAGCTATTAGACTGTAGGGACCTCAGAGGCAGGGCCAAACATTTCGTATATATTTACCGAGTAGTATATTGGTAAAGCTTAGAGGCCTCACAATTGGGAATTACTTCTTTGCCACTGATAAAAATGAATATTCTCCACAAGAAGCTGAGCCCAGCCTACCTGTGAAATGCCACTGACAGAGGAGTTCCAGGAGCGCTTACCAGCAGTATTTCCCCAGCAGCACAGCAACGATGCTGAGAGGGAGCGACTCCCAGAAGCCATACAAATGTATACACCTACTGCAAAACCCGCAGCGCAGGGACTGACCTGCTCTCGCTGCAGTCAGGCCAATCCTCTTCATCGCCAGCTGAATGATTTGATGACAACCAAAAAAACAAAAAACCCACATGCAAGGTTTACACATGCCCAGACAAGGCTTCTTTGCTGCCAGAGGGTCACGTTGTTACACACCTACAGACAGGGCTTGTTGCCCAAGGCAGGCACTGGCTAGGCTGCAATTAGAGGAAAGCAGCCACAGCCTTAGTCTGTGGTCTTAGAGAAGTTCTCCAAAAATACACAGGGTCAGATAGTTGTCAGCTGCACTCATCCAATCCACAAGCTGCCACCTGCCCCTAGTTAAGCCACTAATTCGAAGCACTTCTACCTGTGTGCGTCTTTACAGGTTTATTACTTGTTGGTGTAAGCAGCTGAAAGACCAACACTTTGTCTGTCAGTGGAAGCACATGAAATTTGGCAGAAACCCTGCCATCCAGTGGAACAGGGATTAGCTGGGAGGCAGATACGACTTATTCATGTCTGCATCAGCGTCAGGAACTGTGATTCATGTTACGCAGTGAGGCAGCATTGCAATGCTACAAAGGGCTGTGCACATCATCTGCGGTTGGAAGCTACCCTTGTCTGCAAGCTCCCCTAGCAAGAGTTGAGATACTTGCCAGTTTTAACCCCAGACCCGCCGCCTCGGAGCTGAAAGCGTTAGAAAACTTCAGAAAGAAAAGAGAGTTTTAAGGCAAGAAAGCCAGTTTCAAAGGGAAACACGAGCAAAATGGCTAAATGCCAAGGCTCTGAGCTGTCAGCAGGAACACATGCAAAATTCAGATGGAGAAAGCGGGTTCGAGTTTTGCCTTTGTAGTACAGGTAGCACCGCTTTATGTGACTTTCTGGGTGCGCACAACTCCAGGCACTCGTTGTCGTGATAGGGACCAGAACAGACACTGAACCGCATACAGCACACGTGGATGCAATTATTATGTCTGGAACAGCAACAGCTTGAAGTGACGTTTTGCTAGAGAGAGCGGCTAATCTAATCTCTTCTCCTTCAGTCTGTGCGCCGGAGCTCACGGGAGAAGAGCCCGCTGAACCAGCGAAACAGGATGGAGACGTAGTAACAACCCCGGCAACTGGTGAACAAGAGACTGAGAACAAGTAATGTCCTGAAAAGTGAACATGAGCTGTGTTCGTGCCAGTAATCCCTATTTGGCAAAAGCCAGGAGGGAAGTTGACAACTGCAAGATGCCAAGAAGAGGAAGAAAAAAAAAAAAGAAAACCCAAACGAGCTTTAAAAGAGCTACGAAGCACTCCAGGAATAGGTTTTAAGCGTGAACAAGAAAACTGCATAGCACTGTGAGAAAAACGACGCATGAAAAGAGTCTTTGACAGGCAGCGCACTGTTAACTGCAAATTGCCTAAATACCGTAGGTACAAAAGTGACACTAAACAGGGTCGTGGTGCACCTGGGCTTCCAGCTGGACCTCACCTTTTGCTGGTCGGGCTTCCGCCCCTCCAAGGGGAAAATGGTGATCACTCCCCCCCACCACCACCCACTCTCTCCTCAGTTTGGTTTCTGCTTACTTTCCCCTGCCACCCTTTTTCCAGTGAAGTTATCCCCTGCACCCCTCTGCCCTGAGGCAGCAGCATCCCTCTGCCCATGGATGGGAGCTTGCAGAGAGAGGCTGTGCTGCCCTCCTGAAGCAAGTTATCCCGGTTTCGTGCTCTCCCTGCGCCCCTTCCCTCCCCCATAGCACATGAGGCCAGCTGTTGCAGCTTCAACGGTTTTATAGACGTGTACATTGACCTCACGGCAGAAGCTGAGAGACATGTGGGATACCACAAGCCCCCCACATCCCCCCCCAAAACAGGCAGGGAGACACCGCCCCCGCCCGTGCACCCAGGCGGCGACGCCAGTCTCAAGATTCCCTCCCCATTGTAATTATTTTTGCATCTACGCAGAGATTTATCACATGCAGCTGCCACAAGTTGTTTACAAGACACAAAAGCCATGAAAACAAGGTTGACGAAGTCTGTATGTGAGCTGTTTTCCTTGGCATGGATTTGTCATACCTCTTAGCTCACTTACATCCTGGCCAGCCGCGTGGTCTCCAGTACGGCACGGCAATGCCTTCCCTTCATCTTTCCAGTCAGCCCAAGCGCCTGCTCTCAGTCAGAGGTCAGGTTTTGACACAGCTGCTTTGCAACTAGGTTTATTGCTGCAGCAAGGACAGCAAACCTGACCACGTTGTCTCATTTTTTCTTTTACTGCTTTCCTCCCCCCCCCCTTTTTTTTCCTTATTATTCCATGGTAAAACATGTTTCCCAAAATAAACTTTTCCTTTGCTCTCCCAAGGATGAGTGACCAGCGCATGAAGCCTTAGGTTTGTTTGGTATTAGGACTCCTGCTCAGTTCTGGATCCCAGCTCCACCTGATACCCCACATCTACCTACCTTCGATAATTTTATCTGGAGTTACCTCAAGTTTCTGCTCTGAAAGAATAGTTTCAGGCAAACTTCAATAGCCTGCCCCAAAACTATCAGTGCTAGATTACCAAGAAAGCAGAAACTCCCTTTTATTTTAGTGGGTACTCAATATGAGTCATTTTCTTCCTCCAAGTTAAACACCACCGCAGGGTAGGGAAAAGCTTTTACACGGTGTGCCAGGTGCTACTCAGCCAAAGGGGTTTGGCTTATGACTACAGCTGAACTTCTAGGTGTAACCTTAACACAAGTAATAATTAAAAAAAAAAAAAAAATTGGCCTCAAGCAAAACTGGTCACAAGTGAAGTCCGCAGGGTAAGTCAGTCAGCAAAAGGGAAATGCAGTGCTCATCACACGGGCAGGACGGTGGTGCTCAGTTACACTAATGCCATTTTGTATGGCATAATGGTAAATGAAAACAGTGCAGAGACCACAGGCTTTTACTTTCAATGCAAACTGTTAACCTGAATGGCAACAGCTTTCTTCCCCATCCCATTTTCATTTTCAGTACTGCAGCTGTTCTAGTGGAATTACAGAACTGGTCAGCTCAGCAAGCAAAGCTCAATTATTTTTTTTCTAAAGTTGCTGACATTTTTTTTAAATTTATTTTAAAGAGCAGAGTATTAAAGATCTCGGAGAATGCCCTTTAACAATCTGAGTCCCCCACTTTTTCTCTACCCCACAGCACACCACCAACCTGCTTTCAGAAAAAAAAGTGAAAAGTCGTCAAACAACTCAAACAATGCAAACATTTGCATGAGGTTCTTTTTCCTTCATCAGTGCTCGAGGCGTGGGTGTAAGGAGTGTTGCAATAAAGTTGCTTCCTGCATGTGGACAAGGAAGCATCTTCCAAACCTTCACGAGAAATGACACTTCTCTTTGGGTGTCTAGCACCCTTTGAGAACAACCATCTATGCCACAAAAGGACGCCTTATTGACCAGTTTTTCCTTCAACATCAACTTCTGTTACACAAAAGTCTACTTTCATTTTATTTTAGTTAGCCCTTAAAAAAAACCCAAACAAGTGAAAAAAACATACATAGGTATCCAAGAAACAATAACTTAAAAGTATGAGGTACAGCGTGTCCAAAGAGAAAAAAGACACAAGTCTCTTTCTGGACTCACATGCTATTCCTTTTAGACAAAGTATAGAGTCATCTCTAGCTATATTCAAAATTATTTTTTCTAGCTTCATTTCAATAGAAAGTATTTTTATTTTTTTAAAAGTCTATTTTCATACAGTATAGTAGGATGACCGTGTTACTGAAGCTGATGCAGACAAAAGCCAGTGTTTACTATTTTCCTTTTTTTAAAAAAAATATAATCGATTTTAAACTTGAAGGTTAAAGGCAGCTCAACAAAATTCCAAAGAGTACCCCAGAGAACATATGGAGAGTATTTCTGACACTAAAAAGATAAAGGCCACAACAAAACAAAATGCATACACATTCCAGTCTGAATACTACAGTCTTCTGCTCAACGATATCCTTAAATTAGTCAGCTCTCCTGCTCCACAAAGCCCTCCTCCAGCCTCCCAAACAGACAACTGGTTTGTTTTTAAGGATTAGCCGGAACTGATTTTTTTTTTCCCCTAGAGGTCTCTTATTTCACTGTTATTTCACTGGAAGGATAAGGGTGGGTGACTGACATTCAAGTAAGTTGAAATGTGAGCTGCAAGTCTTCACATTTTTCAGTAACAAGTAATTCTGATAGCAAAGTCCTATTCTGAAATGTAACTTAGATTCTGTTGGCCAAAATACATCCCAATACAACAGGGATCTTTTCTAAATCTTGGTCAACGACCTGTTTAACTATCTTACCCGGACCTACCTCCCAGAACTCAAATTTCAACCCAATACATTCTCTTCTGTTTCAGTCTACTAGAATTACTGAGTCAAAAGCTTGTCATTGCTACACCAAGAAATGCCAGATTGGGAGCCCTTGTCCTTCCCCCTCAAAGTTTGTCATCAGTTATGTCTAAGAGCTGTATCACAAAGACTTGCAAAGAACGCTGGCCCCAAGCCCTCTTCCAGCCTTCTCATTTCATCTTCAGGACAACTTCCCTATGAGCCATCACATCTCCCCACCCTGAATTTTTTCCAGGAGACAAAAGCTGGAACACTTAGAAGGGCCCAAGATATCCCCCTGAAATTTAGTGAGAGTTGCCTACATAGCTCCCTCTGTCCCCTTTAAAAAATTTCAACATAGCAGAACACAGTCAGGTACTTCTGGCCCACTTTTCAGCATTCCTTTAAACATCTGGTTAACAACAACTGCTAGCGTAGCTCTCTAAACCAAACAAAGTCAGTATGAGCTCAAAAATATTTCTCGCTTCCATTTATTTCAAAAGTAAAGCTGTGTTTTCTGCAAAGCTCATATTCAACAAAATACTCTGTATGCATCCATTTTTAAAGAAAATATTTTATTACATTATGGGAAAAAAGCATAATCATCCAAAGTTTGTATTGTTAAAAAAATTGAAAATTTATTTTAGACAGCGTGTCGGTATATTCTGTTCCACGTGGGAATGATAAGAAGACTCTATATCATTACTAGATATTGCACAGTCTGAAAGAAACAAAAACAAATCACATGATCTTGGGAACCATCTCACATTATGAAAAACCTACAAAGAAAACATTAAAAAAAAATCCAACACACAATCCTTTCTTTCTACAGTAGCTTTAAGTTTATAATTCTTGGAATGACCATATTCCACTGAAGACCATCTCAGTGACAGGAAGCTTCATTTCAGCAATCCCTTGTGCAAATAAGATTAATAAAAAAAATAATAATAATGCAGTGAAGTCTTTTGATATCGTGTGGGTGGCAATAACCACACAGCTGTTAGATCCCTGCCTGGAAAAAACAAAACGGGGAAGGAGAAGGAAGGGGATTTAGGCCATAAGTTTCGCCTGCAACTCCATCTCTGCCGCCCTTTTGAGTGCAACATCCACCAGTAGCTGAAATCCACTAAAATCCTGGTTAAGGTCTGGTGGGGTTGGAGGAGGAGTGTTAAAGAGCCCGCTTTGTGCATTTGCACCAGGTCCCAGTTTCGACGCGTCCTCGTGGTAGGAGAGGGAGTTGTCTGTGAAGCTGTTGGCCGAGGGCTGCTGCAGGTCTGTGGTCTGGCCCACATCAGCCGGCTGGCAAAAGTGGAAAGGGGCGTCTTTCAACGCAGTCACAGTCGTGTGGCAAATCACCGACGGCCGAGCCAGGACCGATCCCGGGGAAGCCGGCTTGGAAGAAGACACAGTCTTGCCGAGCGGTGCGGCAGCAGGAAGGAAGGCGGTCTCCTCCAGCAGGGGAATGTAGTTCTTTGTGCTGATGGAGGACTCAACCAGGCTGCCCTCGGGAAGCTTGGTCCCTCGCCGCGAGATAGTGAATTGATTTGGGTCTTTGCCATCCTTCCTCAGCATGTCAGGTAAAAGCCTGCGGCGTGCATTGATAAACCAGTTGCAGACCTGGGAATATAATGACATCTTAATTTCTACCTTCCTTCATTTCCAACTATGTGCCATTAGAGTCGTTGGGTTAGATTAATGAATCCCTCCAAGCAGTTTCCTTAACTGCAGAACAAAAGAGAGACCTACTGACAAGTTCTGACACGCCTGGCAAAGGCCTTTCCCTTGTCCCAGCTCTACCCCCAGCTCCCCACTCCTGTTACAGAAAGCCCCGGGACATCTGAAGACTGCTAGCCCCAATGGAGGGGTTTAGCTTTTAACTCTGTGCACACACATTAACCTATTAGCCATTGTTCCCTATGCTTAGGTTAATTAACAACAGGAAAACCTTTTCTCTCTTAAGAGAGCCACTCCTCCCACAAATAGTTACTGATTTTCCTTGTTCAACTGACTGTGTCGACAGACATAACATGAATTACCTCATTTAAGTTTGTCCTTGTTTAAATATCAAACCAGTTTCCTGGGCGATACAGGATAGTTTATAGTTTAACGTCTTTTTTCCGTTTACTACATAAAGGAGGTTTTCTTTAGGATGTTACACTAAGGAAATTTTACTTTACAGCCAATTACAAAATTTGTACTAATTAATTAATCTGGAAAAATAAAGTCCAGAAGTCAACGGGAGCACTCTATATTTAGCACCTCTCAAAACCAAACCAGGGTTTACCCAAGTTCTCATGCAGCCACCTTCCCACGAAGTGGAAAGCAGCAGTTGTCAATAGCTCTTCCGAAGATGATCACAGAAGATGAGACTTCTGTCTCATCTGTGTCTCATTCTGTCTGTTTCATTCTGTGGGGTCCAAGGGACCCCACAGCTGCCAGCAGTATCCCAGGATGAGAATCCAAACTAACCACACAAAGCCTCATCATACCTATACTAACACACTTGAGTAGCTCTGTCCCATATAGGCTGTTCCATTGATCGTAATGGAAGTTACCATACACATAATTATATTTGTGCATGTTCTACAGGAACGAGCCTCAAGCTGCAGTTTTAGAAGTGAAGAGTTGTATCTTAAGCTGCATATCTATCACCATAAAGCCTCCGTTGACAAATAAATACCTTCTTCTCACAATAAATTACCTTATATGGATACTTTATGTCTTTTGGGGCCCGATTCCACAAAAATTAGCATGCATGTGTGAATTCATGACTGTCTGCTCTCCCAGAGAAGTCATTTTGTTCCCAATAAACAAAGATCATCATAACACAATTCATTTGTATTTCTCTTTACAAGAGCCATCAGAGGGAGAGTGAGTAACAATAAAAAAGGAAATCTCACATGCACTATAAACATTTGTATCAGTGACTAGACCACAGGTAAATTAAGAAGAAAACACAAACCAGCTCCTTTTGTAGCAAGAACTGCTTTTTATCATACCTGTAGTGTGGAAAGGTGTGTTTGTCGGGATAACAGCGCTTTTTCTTGCTCTGAAGGATAAGCATTATATCGGTGCTCATATAGCCAGTCCCGAAGAATCTGCACGGATTCCTTGGGCAGGTTGCCACGTCTCCTCCGTTTGCCTGAGCCAGCAGATGAGGAAAGATCCAGTGGGACATCCATAGTGTCATCATCCTCCGTTTCACTGCCTGATATTGCAACTACACCTACAATTGTAAGAAGACAACAACAATCAGCCTCCCAAATCCGTAAACTACTCAGCTCTGGCATTCTACGGTTCAGACACTTTTTATTACATTAACTGTCTTTACTGTGAGTCATGGTATAGCCTCCTATACAGATTTGTCCTGTAGCGTTAACTTGTCAAGCTGTAGCTTTTCTGTCAGCTGAACAAAAAGTAGCACCAATGATCTGTTCCTAGGGGAATTCTCTGCAAACCCTCATTTTCTTGTTCCCCTGGCAACCTTTTATCTGCTGCATGTTATCAGATAGCTTCTATCTAATGCCAATATTGTCCAAATTTGCTTGCTATGGTATGCATCCAACACTTTTGTGCAAGGATAACTATCCAGTGGCTGGGCTAAAGGTCAATAAGCAAGAACTTAAAACACCCAACTCAAGCAATGGGTTATTTAATTACTTCTTAACATGCTGATGCTTCCCTCCTGGGAGAAACAGCTTGTAGATTTTACAAATTAATAGCTCATTCCAGATCTATTAATAAAAAAAATAACGTAACAAGACAAAAAGAAGAGTTGTGTCTGCCCTCACCCCTGAGTGGAATTTCAGTTAGGAAGGAAAAAAAAAAAAGTGCAGGAAAAGTAAAGAACCATGTGCCTAAAAGACCACCAGTTCATCAGGAAATGGACTTCTTTAATTTAATTGCACTTCTGTATCAAAGAACCATGATCATTTAAATTTTGGGTAGGTTGGTTGGTTTCTTAAGTGTACTACTTTGCATCCTGATTATTTTTTCAACTTCATGGTTTTCATCTCATATTTTAATCTGTGGAAATGTGTGTTCTGTGCTACACTTACTACAAAGGCCCCAGATTTACAAGTTAACTGCATACCTTTTTTCTTCAACACAAAAGAAGGAACAGATTTCAAAATTTGATTATCCCTTTATATATACACCACACTACTAGTAACACGCAGCTATGGTATGTAAATAAAACTAAAACAAACAAGTATTCAGTAGTTAGGAAGATTACAATTCCACTCCTTTGGTAGGATACACAAGTCACTGAGGAAACAAATAGTACTGTAGAACACAAAGAAAACCATGCTCTAAATACTCACCGGGTTAAGCTCATGAGAAATTTTAGGAACCATACAAACTATACGTAAATACAAATAAAATACCACCCATTTTAACTATTACAATACTAATTTCAAGCAAAATTATACTGACTTTCAGAAGCATTTTCTAGAAACTACAGAAGGAAAACAAGCTTAATCCTTCTGTGTTTTGAACTTAGATTGGGCTAGGGGGCAAAGACACTTGCTCATTCCTAACATAAAAACTAAAAACCATAATAGTAAAAAAAGTTAAATGTCAAAAGTAAAATTTGTATGTGATCAACCACCCATAACTCAAAAATTCTGTTTAAGGACACAGTGTTAGCCCTAAAATAACAAGTGTGCCTGTGAACGTACATAAAGCTACAGATATATCCACAAGTAAAGAAATAGAAGGAAGGAATGTAATTTAAGAACAAAACAGAACAAACCCACCCCACAACACAGAAAGAAAGGTGGGGTGTCTAAGTTTTCCTTAACACTTGGCGGGGGTGGGGAGGAAAGGGACAGGCAGAGTAGGACCTTTCTCCACACTTTCAAACTTTGGCTAAAGCTGTATATATGAATAGTTCCAACACCCTCAAATGTAGTTTGAGCTGTCCAAATTTCAATGAGTATTTTTGACATGCAAGCATTCCCAGCAGGATGATCAATCTGCAATTTGTCTGGCACAGTTACTTCAGTAACTTACTTAGTATTGTTTCCATTCTCCCAATTGCTGATTTCTGTAACAGACAAACACCAAACTGACATACCAAATTCTTCCTGTGGTGATTAGCTACATAAATTATCCAGTCATGGAACAGGAACAATAGGACAATATTTAAACAGTCAACACAAGATAAACTCCAAATTATGTAAACAGGTTCTTAATTCGTGTAGAAAGTATGTCAAGTTTGCTTTAAAATGATTCCCAGCACACTGCTTTATATTTGTCATAGCTTCACGGAAAGTGCCGTCACACTTGCAACCTAACCTGAGAACACAACTTGCACAACGGGCTCCTGGAGCCATGAGGAGCACCTCTTGGAACAAAGATCCTGCACAGGCAACACAATGGCTCTGCAAAGCAGCTCATCCCTTTTAAATTGAATTTAAAAACTAGCCAAAACTAGCCTACGCTATTCAGACAACGTTTTCAAGTGAGCCGTTCTTGTTTGTCAGAAACCAGAAGTATTGCAGCACTTCAGTGGGTTGGGTTTTTTTGTTTGTTTTTAAATATAATAGGCAGCAAGACGGGACCTTGGAAAACAGGGAGAGGCAAACAGCGAGGGCTGGAAATAAGAGGGAAGAAAAGCCAAAGAAACTACTCCTACGAGAAAGTTAGGTGTCTAATGGTTTGTGAGCCATATTTACGTGGCATAACAGAAAGTCCGCCAGACACACACCACCCCATCTGAAGTAACCTCTGCAAGTTCTAACACACAGCTAAAAGACTCCACGGGAGCCCCTCTGAATTGGAGAAAACCGATTTGATAGCAAAACTTCTTCTAAAAGAACTGTTGCTCTTTTTCATCTGGGGGGAAAAAATAAAAAACCTGTGACAAAATACTGCCTGAAAGCCAGCAGCATAAAAACGTTTCTCTATTTTGCAGACACAATCTTTTTGCTAAAGTAAAAGTTGCCGTCTGACTAACCTACCTAGCAAGAAATGAGTCAACAGCAGAGCCTGCCCTTTGACCCGCTCGCTTAGTGTGTCATATTAATTGACACAGTAAGTTAGTGACACAAAGCAGGTTTTGGTTAAGCAGGAAACCCAGTGTAGTACGACTTCTCCCCATTTAAATGAGCTCATTTAAATAGTCGAACAGCCCTCTGAACTTGTGGCAGAGCTCTCCGGCGCACTACAGAGCGAGCAGCAACAGGAAGTCATGGCTAGAAATCTCGCACTACCCCAGCTGATATTTTTTTTACTAGAGCAGGAGCCACGTTGCTGCTGTCAAGGCTCTGTTTTCATTAAAGCATTCCTGCTGATTACAACCCAGCTTTGTTTTTCCGTCTTGTTAGTAATCAGGCTATTCGCTGCTGGTTTCCTGTTTTAACAGGGCCCAACTGAAAAGGCTTCTGGCTAGGCTCCATGACTGGACCATTGGCTTACTGTTATTTACACCCAGAATAAAGGCTTGTGGCCACAACGAGTAGCCCCAGCTGACCTACTAATTTATTTCATCTCAAAAGCAGGCTAGCGCCAGGTTATTTTACGTCTCCTCCAAAATACCTTTAACCTAAACAGAAAAAACCTGCTTTTACAGGACTAAATTAAAGCAGCACGAGTTCATTTGCGGAGAGGTGTGAGAAGCAATACAAAATCCCAGCTCTCCACTCCCACCATCACCACTTAGATGAGCAGTCCACGCTATTAATGACCTAAGAACTACACGATCGGCATTCTTTTTTTATAAATGACTTTATCCTCCTGGCTTCCCGGCTCAAGTCATGTACATGATTGAACGCACTGTTGCATTGTATCACAGCCCAAAGACTTTACAGGTCCTCCCATAATCAGCTCTGGGAAGATTACACCTAGGATCTCCAGTCTAGGCTCAACACCCAACCGTTAACAGCTTGAAAACAACTTGAGTAAAAGTACAGTGATGACTAAAGTTGATTTCAAAATAAACTACTGCTACTTAAGAAGGCATGCTGAAATGCTTCGAGGGGGAGGACAAAGTATTTAGAGAGGCTGAGAAAAATGAAATGGAAGTTAAGCAAATAAAAAATTTAGGCTGAGTGTCAGAAAAAAAAAGAAACAAAACAAAAAAAACAACTATCCCATTGTGTCGAGGAAGAGCTTCACAGAGGAAGTGGCAGAAGCCAATTGTTATTCAAAACAGGACAAAGTATACCACAAGGAACAATCTCTGCCCCAGAGAGGGGATGGACAAAAATCACCTTACAGAAAACCTCCACCCCCCCTTAGGGTTCTCTGAATTTATTAAGTTTTTTTTTTTTTTTTTAAATGAGCACAAACAGAACCAGTTCTCATCTAGGGCCCCGATCCTGTTGTAACCAAGTTCACTAGGATTCCTCACATGTATAAACTTGAGCACATGCCTGTTTCTTTGTGAGATTGTATTCCAAATCGGCTAATTAACAAGCTGAGTATGTTCAGTTTGATTGCTATCACGTCATTATTTGTAAATTAAACTATCCACAGAAGAGTCCTCGGGGTTTTAATCCACAGCCTGTTAGCTAAAAAAAAAAAAACCAAAAACCAACAACCAACCAAAAAACAAAACACCACCAACAAAAAAAGAACAAAAAACCCCAACCAAAACAACCAACAAAAAAATCCAACACATAAACAACAAAAAAAACCTAACTAAAATTCAATGTGAATTTTAAAGCTAACAACAACAATAAATTAGTTTAAAATTATTCATAAATAACCAAAAACTACAAGGAGGCAGAAGGGAATTTCCATAGAAAAAAAACCAAAACTTTTCTCTCTGAATAGGTTTCATAATTGAGGAACCAGCTTATTTGTTCTCTGCATTTCACAGCTTGCTCTCTGTCGCTTCTAAAGCGGCCACACTTGGCTATGCTATACATTTTTTTTCTTCAAACGGGATTTGTCTAGGAGTGCAAGCAAGAAATCTGTAACAAAGTCACTCTTTGAAACTTCTTGAATGAGCCTGGAATGCCAGGAGGTCACAAATAACTACAAGCCCAACCTTTAATAAAACAAAGGCACCCTAGCCCTAACATCTTCTTAAAAGTTTCCGTCTTTGTCTCCTCACCTTTTAATTTCTGCCACGCAAACCCCAAGCCCATGGCCCCTCTCAAAAGTTCTCCCTCCCGCCTGTCACCTTTCATTGTTTCCATTGTTTCAGCCCAGGACTCGCAATCCTCAAAGCAGATCTTTCTCCCCCCACCCCTCTCTCTCTCCACACACACACACAAAGCCCTACACATGCATACCTAGAAACTACGTCAGCGTTTTTCACACGCATTTATTTCGGAGGTGGCAAGAACAACAGTTGAAAGTGCGGGGAGTTTGGTATTTCACCAACCAGCAGCTGCCCTCGGGGAGAGAAGTCTGAACAATGGAAGCAACAGCAGACAGGAAACCAGCTCACCACTGCTGTGCAAATAGGGAGCATAGGAATGTCCTAAAAATAACTGGGCTAAATTAATTCAGTGAAACCATAAAAAAAGAAAGAAGAAAAAAAAAAAAGAGCCAAAAAACCTGCTAGCAAAAAAGGTGAAGAATCTCAGCCTACCTAAGACGGCTGAAACATTTTAAAGTCGATGCTGTCACTGTCTCTAGCCACAGAGGGCTGAGCTCAGTACGCAGCACATGTTGTAATCTAAAAATCCGTGCGGTGCGGTGCAGTGCAGTGCGCCTGCAGCCCGAAACGCGCCCCGCTCCTGCGGGAACTGGGAATGCTTGGCTTTTAAACACCACCACCACCCCCCCCCGCCCGCTCTTTAAACTTCGTCTTTGTGCCTTAATTCCCTTTGTGCGTGCTCCTCCTAAGCGAACGGCACGTCCAAAGCTTCTTACGAGGGCTACAATCCATATTAGTACATCACGTTTCCAGCAGCCCGATGATTTCACGAACGACATATGCATTAATTGCTCCAAGGATATTAACAATGAGCGAGGCTGCTCTACTATAGAGCCGCAGGAATGCGTAGTAGGGGAAAACCAGCACAACTCTGGAGTACTGAACATGCGCACTGCTCCCCTCTAACCCTCCACTTCGGGTAATTTAATGGGCTTTGAATGCAAAACACCCTTCGTCCACACTACGGACTGGGAAATCGCAACCGAAGAGATCCTGTTTTCCTCTCAACTTCTTTCCAGCCATTGCAGATGTGTTAAATCTGAAAGCACGTTCCGTCTCTTTGTGGCCAAGCGCTAATTTAAAGGCACCGAAAGCACCACAAGCGCAAAGAAGTAACAATCCTCTAGCTGTAAAGTTTGTAAATTAACACAAAGAAAACTTCAACAGCCTTATTTTTAGGGGGGGAGGGAAGAGTCTTCCTCCTCTTAATCCTGTGGTGAAACTTTGTAGTTCTGTTGGTTTAAGGGATAAAACAAAGGGAAGGCAGCAACTTTCAGGAAAAACAAGGTGGCCGAGGGCGCGGAAGGGGTTTGGGGGCCCCCAGCCCCAACTCCACCGCGCCCGCCCCCCCCCACCGCGCCGCCGCGAACAAAGAGTTGCCCGACTCCGGCGGGGCCCGGCGCTCCGAGTTGCGGGTGACCCGGCTTCCCCCGCTCCAAGTTGGGAAAACGACCCGCACCCTCGTCCCTAGTCAGCGGGACGGCGGGGCTCCGGGTGGAAAAGCGACAAACAGCGTTTTAGCGGAGGGGGACGGGGGAAAGAGGCTCGGCGGAGAGGGAAAACAAAACTTCGCGGAGGGACAAAGCGGACGGCTGGACATGTTTTTGACAGGGAGCCAGCGGCGCGGAGAGGCGGCCGCCTCCAAACAACAGCCCCGCGTGTTTTGTCTGGGAGCGCAGCATCCACTGCCATCTTCCACGGGAGCTCGGCCGGGAGGGAGTGGGGGGCACCGGGGAGAAAAGGGCCGAGGAGAGAAGGAAAACAGACTCCGTCTGGCTCGGCAACGGCTTCCCCCCACCCCGCCGCCAGCTTCCCCCCTCCCCAGCCGTTCCCCCAGGCAGGGGAGAGGCGCAGCGCACCCCGCTTTCTCCCGGCGTCCCGTCACAACTACCTTTTTTACTTTTCATCTTGATTGCCAGCACCGAGCCGCCGCTGCCGCCAGACACCCCGCACGCCAGGAGCCAGGGGGGCACCCGCTCGCTGACCCAAGTTTCTCTCCCTTTGCCGGACGCTGCTCCCCCTTTAAACTCGGCGAGGAGGACGGAGAAGCAGCACCGCTGCGGAGCGCGGATCCAGGCGCTGAGTCCGGGGCCGCGCTGCTGTCAGCGGGAGCCGCAGGGGTCTGCCTCCCCGGGGGTTTTCTGGTGCGGTCGCTGCCGGGGTGGGCTTCCCTCCCCCCCTTCCCTTTGTTCCCTTCTGCCGGCGATTGGCCCCGGCTCCTTAAAGTGAGGAGAAGCACGGGAGGGAAAGGTACACAGCGCCCGCCCTCCCCCTCCTGCTGCAGCGAGTACGGGAGAGTCGCCGAGCGCTGCACTGGCACTCGCGGCTGCCGCGCTGCCTCCTCCTCCTCTCTCCTCCCCTCCCCTCCCGGGCTGCTGGGGCTCTGTCAGACGGGAGAGGAGGGACGGGCCGGCGGGGAAGGGGGGGGTGAGGGGGCCGCCCGTACCCGCTCGCTCATGCACACACAACGGCGGCGGGGGGAGCCCTCCGCGCCTCCCGCTCCCCCTCGCCTTTCTTCCAGGGAGACGTTTGATCATTAAACTGGAAGGAGAAGAGGGCGAGGGCAGGGAGGGAGGGGGGGAGATTTTGACAGCTGCCCTTGACTAGCCTCCTCCTGTTGCTGCCCGATGAACCACCCACTCCTTCGCCTGAATAGAGCGGAGAAGAAAGGGGAGTACGTAGGGCTGGAGAAGGGAGCCCGCCACTAAAGACCGGCGCCGAGCGGCTCGGCGGGGGCCGCGTCGCCTACTGCCCCCCCCCGGACCCCGCCATGGCGCTGGCCGACCCACCGAGCCCCCGCGGGGAGGGCGAGCCCCGTTTCTGGGGTTATTTTTACATCGGTTCCTAAAGCTCGAGGTTTTTTTTCTCCCCCCCCCCACTTTGCCCAGCCGGGTGGATTTTGGTGCGACACATGCTCGTAGCTGTTTAAAAAAAAAAAAAAAAAAAAAAAAAAAGAGAAAAAGTCTCACAGCTTGACTCATCCCTCTCGGCCGAGCACGTGGTGAAGCAACAGTTTATTTTCCTCCGGGATGGGAAGCGCGGGACCCCGCGAGGCGAGACGCTGGGCGACGGAGGGCTGGCACCGGGAGAGCCCTCCCCGAGCGCCGCCGACGCCGGTCGTGCGTGCGTGTCCCCGTCAAAGCGAGGTGCCCGCCGGCTCCGGGCTGAGAATTCACGCGCCGAGGTTTCGGCGTGGAAAGTAAAGGAAAAATAAATAAAAAATAATGCCACGTGCTGGGCTGTTTGGTGGGGGAGGGAGGCACTGAGGGGGGTGAGAAGCAATGGCTTTGCACGGCTGATGAAACAAGGCGCATTCCTACGGCAGCGCGGGGCTCCCTCCTCCCCCCCCCCCGCGGCGGCGCGGGCGTCCACGCAAACGCGGACGAACGGGCGGCAGTAAGAGGAAGCAAGAGCGTTTGTAGCAGCAAATCCTCCACCCCAGTGCCTCGTAACTATTTATACGTGGCGCAATTGCAAGCGACCTTGCCGGAGACACAACAGCTGTTACATCCTGATGGGGGGGGTGGCTGGCGGGTGACGCTCGTTAACGAGGCCCCTGCTTGGGGCCCGTTGGGGGCCGCTCGCTGGTGCCGGGCTGGGCCGGGCCCGCTGAGGTGACTGAGCGCCCGCCGCCGGCGGCGCGAGCCCAGGCCGTTACCCGCCGCCCAACCGCCTTCCAACCGCCGGGCGGGGGCACGCGCGCCTTCCCGCCCGCCTTCCCGCCCGCCCGCCTTCCCGCCGGCGTCGGGCCTGGGTTGGTGTCGCGGCCGCGCAGGGGTGAGGGAGCTGGGGGGGGGTGGACGGACACACGGACGACGAGGCTCGTCCAAGGGCGGGTGTTTTTAACGTAAGAAGCAGCGAGCGGCGTCTCCGAGGGGCGGGGGACTCAGGGCCGGGGGGGGGGGGGGGGGGGGTGC
>VZSF01001813.1:633873-678991 GCA_013398295.1 Chionis minor
TTTTTTCCTCCTTTTTTTTTCCTCCTTTTTTTTTCCTCCTTTTTTTTCCTCCTTTTTTTTCCTCCTTTTTTTTTTCCTCCTTTTTTTCTCTCTCTCTCTCTCCTTTTTTTCTCTCTCTCTCTTTCTCCTTTTTTTCTCTCTCTCTCTCTCTCCTTTTTTTCTCTCTCTCTCTCTCCTTTTTTCTCCTCTTTTTTTTCTTCTCTCTCCTTTTTTTTCCCTCCTTTTCTCTCTCCTTCTTTCTCCCTCCTTTTTTTCCCTCCCTCCTCTTTTTTCCCCCTCCCTTTTCTCTTACCCTGTACCCCCCCGACCCCTTTTCCAGTTTGTTTTTCTAGGTGGTTTTTTTGTTGTTGTTGTTCTTTGGTAAATTCACTTTTATGAGGAGGAAAAATAAAGTTTTGGTTTCATGCTGAGCTCAGGCTTGCTTTTAAGAGTGTTAGGAGCAGCCTTCCTAGCTCTGCTGGAACAGTGGTTCCTAGGAATCTTCTCATAGGATGCTAGGAGGAGGTTGATCTCAGCTTCACATGGCAGCTTTTTAGCTAGTGGGAGTGCGCAGTGGACCAGTGGGTGTTCATCCCTACCTCCCCGGGGTACAAAACGCACAGACAGGCCTTTTTTTCAACCAAGTTACTCTATGGATGTGAGTATGGAGGGGTGTATCCGTAGTTGGGAAAAACATAAAGTGGGCTTGTGCAGTGCACCTTGCAGTTGGTGGCAGGGACAGTACCTTGGGTCTGTCTATCTTTGCCACTTGAAGACTCTTGGTATATGTGTGAGGCAGTAGCATGGGTGGAAGAAAACCCCCTACAGCTTTCTCTACCAGTAAAGCCTCAACACACCTGGAACAAGGCTGTGTCTAAAGAGAGAGCAGCTGATTTTGTCGTCTGTCATGACTTCAAATCTGAGGAACAGAACAACTTGACTTTACAAGGAATGTAGCAACCTGGTGGCCCGTAAGTAGATGATGGGTGTCGGTATTGTCTGCTGCTTGCAGGCAGAAGTAGATGATATGTAAGACAACATGTAACTTGCCGCAGTTTTTTGTGTTGGCAAAGCCATGTTTTTTTAGCATTACTTAATCTGCTGGAGCTGCATCAGCACTAATGATCATATCTCACAAGCAGCTCCCACTGCTCGCTGAGCAGCTTTGGCATCTGCGTGGCTCCTTGGGTAAGTGGTGGTACACACGTGCATCAAGATACATCTCTGCCAACAGGTTTGAACAGCTTGGTTTAGTCAGAGCAAGTTCAGCTCTGTCTGGGCCCATCTGCATAGACATGCTGTAAGTGTTTGTAAAACTGGATTCCAAGAAGGGAGAGAAATAAAACTGGAGGGGCTAGATTTGGAGTTGCTCGATGATTCAGCATATCATAGGTTTATCAGTGTTCCGTGGTGATGCATATGTGTTTCTGTCCTGTCACAGTACCACATGTGATATCTTGCACATCTGATTGTATGTTTCTTGCTTTACAAGTGCTTTGCTCTGAGATGCTGGGGCTGTGCTTGCTTAACTACTGCTGAAGTCTCCAAGGCTGTGCTTTGGGCATAGAAACTCTTAAAGGAAGTACACTGGCAAATCAGGACATAGGTATCTCGGGCTTGTGGATGTTTGTTATCTTAGTCTGTTTCTTCTATTTATAAATGGGAGAGTATGCTCCCCCCCCTCCCCCCCCCTTTTTAGGGTGTTATGAAAATAAACCCATTGATCTTTGCGGAACACTCAGGTGCCATTGAAATGTTTGTGAGAAAACTTATTGTTAAAAAAAATTATTTTTTCTTTATATTCAGAACAGAATTAAGTAGCGCACAGTAAGTTAAGCAGGTCACACCTTCGGCAATGAGAATAAAGCAATGTAACAAATAACTCTTCTTCCAGTGAATAATTCTGTCCTATGCATGGGGTAACAGGAATCGCTGCTCTGGCTCACACCCACTCTTCACCTTTTCTTATCCATGACTTTGACTAGTCTCAGATGTATCAGAGGAAAAGGAGAGGCTACAGAAGGCAGGTGTGAGGTAATATTTTCCCACAAATGTCCCATCCAAATCTGTAATAGTTCAATACAAGTGCTGGAGTAATAGTTTAATGTAAGTTCAAATTTTCTTATTGAGACAGCTCGGTGGTCTTTATACTGATATAAAAGTTCAATATCTCTATAGCATTAAAACTCTAACGGCAGTCAGTGGCAGAGCAGCATGTTGAGTTGTGAATTATATAGAAATGCATTTCTTTTTTATTTTCTTACCTGTTCATTTCATTGAATATCCTCTTGTGCTCTGAGACAATGAAATCAGAAGTTCATGGTTTTTACCTTCTGTGTACTATTCATTAATGCTTTCATCATGTCTGCTTTCTGAGATAAAATTTTTCACTCTTCTCAATGTCTTTTCCTATGGGAATTACTCCCAGCTTTTGATCATTGCTTTAGTTCTCTTCTGAGTCTATTTAGTCCTACGATATTCCATTTTTCAATAAAGGCGACTTTTGCTGCATGCAGTATTCTAAGCAAGGTTATGCCTCAGACTACTATATATATGTATTTGATATTACTCCCTGACCCATTTCTTATGGAATACAGAATGTTAGGCTTTATCTTTGGCTGCTGCTACATACTGAGCACAGAGCTCTATCAGCTTTGGAGCTTATATAGCTTGTTTGAAGTTGCTCTCGTGCGAGATTTCATACTCATCTCGGTGCTGAATTTCTTTTGTTGTTGCATTGTTCATTCATGTAACAGAAGTCACACTGCAGTTACAAATCTTCCTTTTCCCCAAATACGTTTTTCATAACTGCAGACTCTGGTATCTCACTGTTCTTTACCTGTTCCTATTTCTCCTTCAGTGGTCTAAGTTAATATATTAAAGAACACTGAACTGAGTATAGGACCTGGCAGCACTCTGCTATTAACCTCTTGTTGTAATAAAACCCAACCATTTATTCTTACACTTTGATTCTCTTGCTCCAGCCAGATAGTCAATCATGACAATTGTTTGCTCTTTTCCCCCAGCATCTTAGTTTCTCCAGTAGCTCCTTGCATGGGACTTTGTCAAAAACCTTTTGGAAATCTAAATAAATCTTGCCAACCAGCTGTGCTCCTGTAATTAGAGATCAGTTTGCCACCTTTGTGCAAGAGCAAAATCAAAGTAAATCAAAGTCATGAAGACAATCATAAGATTTCAGAACTTCTGCATAATACACTCTGCAACTTGACAGTGCTTTTCACTTTTTTCTAATGTGGGCATTCTTGTGGTTATCAAAGATCAAACAAGAACAGAAGCCCCAGGAATTCCTTATGTGGAATCACACTGCTGTGTTACGAGACCTCGGTAAGCATCAGGTTTGCAACCTTTTGGTTATCAGTGTGGACTTCAGTATGGACTCGAGGTAACGGGCAGTTAGTGATCATTCCTGATGAGGATCAGCTGCTGTGATTGCCACTGGGGTTTCCAGACATTTACTGGCAAAAGGGAGCAACGGCTTCTCTAGCCTAGCAGGTTCTAGCACTCGTCTCTCTCTGGGGCCTCCTTCAACTCTTCCCAATTCCAGCCCTTGCTCCCTCCTCTCCACATGGTCCTCCCCCATGCCTGTGCCTCAGTGTATAAGCATAAGGAAACAGAGTATTATGATTACTGTAGGCACAACTTAAGTGTATACAGTAATGTTGGTTATGATCATAAGACAATGCAGAAACTTCCTAAGTGACATAATTGCTTATGCAGTGAGACGAAGAGCAGCTTCTCGGGGGAGTGGTTTATGAAACTTGCATTAATGTAAAAACAATTTCTTCTCCACAGTTTGAAGTCAGACCACAGTATAAAATTAAAATTTAAAAAAGCTAATTATAGGTTTAATCTTGCTTAAAGTAATAGTGTTTACTTTCAGGTTTTAACTTAAAAGTTTGACGAGGAACAAACCTCACCTGTTCCTTGCAGTTATGCAGAAGTGATAGTTTGTCCACCACGGCACACCTCCTAACTGCTTTGCCCTCTTGTCTAAGAGGGGGTCTCTGGCTCTGCTTTCTTTTGTGGCACACAAGTGAGCGTATCGAAATCAGCATGACAAACGACATGATCGTTGGCAGTCTCAGCTTAGCTCAAGAATTTGGGGCATTCAAGGAAATGGATCCCTCTTTCCTGAAATTTGAAACTGTGGGTGCAATATATATAATCAATTTCTGCTTATCTGTAAGAAGGAATTAAGCAAGTAAAGTGGCTATGGCTGACCAAAACAAAATATGGGTTTAGGGTTGTTTGGTTTGGTTTGGTTTTCAATTGTGGGCTGATGAACTTGCTTTTACCACAGAGTGGTTACTGCTTACTGAAAAGAAGGCAGGAGGTTTACTGTGAGGCACCCTAAGCAAGAGTGACCAAAGTCGCCCTATAAAGCAACAAAAACAAAGCCTAAGAGATGTCTGCACTTGTTATTTTTTTTTTTTCCAGGTCAGAATGTTAATTTTAAATGAAGTAACTCTCTTCTTAATCACTGTATCTGGGTATTTCTATTCTGTTTAGTGTAGTCTACCTCTAAACAAAATAAATTAATGGTCAGCCAAGTATTTGCTTGGTTGAGTCTACACTAAAAGCTTGTTTTGTTGTTAAGAACTCTATTTCAGGAACATTGTCTCTAAAGTTATTTTTGTCCTTACAAGATAAGGTTGTTTGACTTGCAGAAGGACAAATATGCAATTGTAATGAATGAAATATGCTACTTACTATTACACTAAACATTATTCAGTATAACAAAAAGTAACATAATTAGTTTTCTTTATAAGAAAAATCTAACTTGGAATGCTTGTGGTACCATCACTTCCGTAATTCACAGGCATAACATCTTTAACGCTTTGGGAAATAGAAAGGTTTTGCTAAAGATGCACTCTGCCATTCCCTGCCATTAGGGTGGAACGCTTATGTAGGGAACAAGAATGCCTTCTGGGACTACAGATTTTCCATGGTATTTTAGCAGAATATAAATGTGGATATTATTTATGGGGTAGAATAGTATACAAAAAACTATTCAGCTGTATAACCCTATGTTTAACAAAGACTGAGAAAGATGCAGACTAGTTAAAAAATAGTGAGATTTTTATGACAGGCCACAATTAAACACTGTATACTGAATTTAGAAGAGCTTCTACTGCTGTCTGTGCTGTACCTGCTCTGAATATATGCTGGGAGCTTTATTTTCAAAGTTGTCAGCTTTGTACGTTTATAGGTATTGCATCCACTTTACGATTTTTGCTGCTGTCATTGTTTTACTAATCTTTGGTGTTATATAATTTAAAATTAATGCTTATGTAATTCTACGTTAGCTGTAATTTTCACATTTTTAAGTGCAAACAGAATATTCTTTCAATATTATAGATGTGTTAAAGAGATTTTGAGTGACAGCTCAAACGTACAGCATTATGGCACAGCTTCATCAATTGAACATATAAACAAGCTACTCATGTTATTTTGTTTACCGAGCATTTATGTATGTAGTACTGAGCTGAAAAGATTCAGTGCCTGCTTGACAGACCCAGTTTAAGGAGCAAATCTGTAGAATTAGGGACTACAGCATCTATCTTGCAGGTGATACCGGTGAGCTGTTCTTTTCACCTGGGTGGTACCATGAAAAGGCTGTTTGACTAAAGAGAGTTATGTTTTCACTGCTGAAAAAGGTGTGTAAGGGTTTTAAAGTATCAGGTAATGGGTGTTGGCTACCTTTTTATAAAACCCTAGATACAGCCTGAGGCCCTAGTCTTCTGAAGGCAAATGCACATTGTGATGATTTGGGACTGTGCCTGTCTGCAGTTATGATTCAGGGCACAAGGAATATCACTTAAACCTGCATGTGGTCCATCCAAGTGTAAGTACCAGGAGACAATGTGAACGCTACAGTCTAAGGAAATCACTTTTCACCAAGATTTTGTTGGTTTTTGGAGAGGATCACAGCAATTGGATTGGAGCTTCTGCTCTCGGCCTCAGTGCTTTTGTGCTAGGGAAAATAAGTCAGGTGTCAGTGCTTGATTTTAAAATTCAGAACCTGAAGGTTTGCAGATAAAGGGGGATTGCTCGGGGAGAAAAACAGGCATGTGTGCTGTGTTTAGTAATGCTGACATTTCTCAGTCTGCACGAGGCTTTCTGGTCTCTGTGTAGTGTGCCCTTCCTATGCATGATCATCAACTCCAGCACTTCTTAGGACAGCCTGCTTTTGAATGTATAGGAGCCAGCCTGATGTAGAGAAAAGGGCTAGTAGACCATTTAGCCAAAAAAAAAAGAAGAAAAAAAAAAAAGGAACCTAGACTCTGTGAGAAGAGTGAGACATTTCATACAGAATTATTAAAATTATTTTGTCTACATCAGGATATTTCTGTGAATGCTGAAGGAAAATGATGCAGCCTACAGAATTGTAATTTTCAATATTTTTTTGTTTGGTTTGGTTTTTAATTACAATGTGTTGGTGGAGGGTAAACTGTGACTTGGGAGCATCCCCTGGACTGGATTTTTGGAACATGGTACTTAAAGATATTCCTGACAGTCCATAAGCAGCTTGAGACAACTAGTTTGTTTTGTGAAGGCCTAAGGCAGCCCATCTCCAAGTGGTCTTTCACAATGTCAAAAAATGATCTCAAAACCACAGTGACCCTATGTATATCTTTCTAGACACAGTATAGGACCTGTGGCAACACTTAGCTTAAAATAGTGTGAGAAGCCTTAACTTATGTGAAGCGAATGGCATTATGGCAGGCAGTCCCTAAAGCCGCATGTATTCTAAGTATTTGCTTTTGTAAGATTTGGGTATTCGGGAGTTTTTTAGAGAGAGCCACCCTTCACACAAATATTTTCCTGATGGTCTTCACGATTCTGATCTTCTTCCGGAGTCTTTAAACATAGTCATCTCAAACGCCAGAAATCATGGGGACATTCTCAGTGCTTCATGGGTGCCCTGGGGCCTGCATAATTAACTAGGTGGTAAGAGTCATAGCTAATTGTTCTTTGTCCTGCAGTAGGCAGAGTCGTGTTGTTCTTTCAGTGAAGCAGGGGATAATTGCCCTGGGAGACAGGGAGACTGTGGTAACGAGTTAAGAGACACTGAAGGTACAAGTAGTTGAGCTTGGAATCCTCAGTGTGAAGTGAGTACATTAGCAGCCTGACTGAAAGCGACCTTGGATTGAATACTAAAATTATAGTGCAGAGATTTCATGTCTTGATAAGAAGGGGTCTCAGGACACTTCAGGAAGAAATCAAGCTAGGTGAACAAACTGTGTATCCTTACAGAGCAAATGCAAGTCTTTACACAGCTGTTACTCCTGTGTTGATCTGTAAACCCTTAAAACGCTAAAATACATGTCTTTCCTCCTTCCCTTGCAGCTAAGCGGCCTAGTAGGAGCTACACATCCTAATACTGGTAAATATCAGAATGTGTTTTGCCTACCCCACCTCTGCACTCCTTATGAGGTGTAAGAAAACCTGACAAGTCTAAGTAGAGCCATTAGTCTCCTGAGGAGCTGGAATTGAATCACCTGGATGCTAACGGTCTTATGTAGGATCTTTTAAATGGCTGAGGATCTGACTTCAGCTGTTCCGAGATAAACCTCAGGTGTGGAGGTGTTTGATTAACTGGTTAGTCCTGAAAAGTGTAACTGAAGGCTACAGCAAGTTCAAATGACTTTCAATCTTTGTGTTGAATTGTTTACAACTTTACAAGGTGCTAATTGTCTGTCTTACCTGTGTGCAGCTAAGGCAGATGATTGACATCTGTTTCAATGTCTTATAAGTGTTCCTGCAGTCTCAAAATCTAAGCAAGCTGCATATAGCTAGGTCCTGGCTAGCATTTCTATCCTTAAATCATGTTAGTTGAAGATTGAGTAACTTCCCCTTTTGAAGATACAACCTTTTAGCCTTAAATGTGAAAAGAAAACGTTGAAAGCTTAAAATATCTCATATTTATTTTTGTCTTGCTATTGATACTGAACCATGAACCATGAATGTACTCTCACTCATTCTCAAAAGAAACTGCTGCCAGGTCTTATATAGATAAATCATGTGTACCTGCAGTAAACTCTAGGGGACACACAGTGCTATGTAACTCTGTACTGTGAAATTCTTAACCTATATCTATTCATGGTTAACATAACATGCCCAACTCATGCTAAAATATAGAAGTGCTCAGCCATATGCGATTATGTCATGTGGTTAGCAGGAGCAGCGCTGGTCAGGAGGGCAGTAGAGCAATAGCTGATCTCATTTCTCCTTGTAGAATAAAGAACCTTTTAGTCAACAGTGATAACTGGTTAGACACTACATTGTATGCGATGTACAACACTGAAACAGATAGGAAATCTAGGGCCAAAGTGGTGTTAAGTACTTGCCCTTGTTGAGTTTGGAAGATTTTTGGGGAAAAGAGGGAGTTATGCAATGCATAGGCTTACAATCTCTGTTCAGTTACAGAAGTTGGAAATGCTGAAATAAATTTAGTTTCTTTTTTTTTGTTTTTTTTTTTAGTTTCCCCCTTTAACCTGAAGGTTTTATCTGATTCTTAAACGCTGAACCACACATTCAAGAGAGACCAAGATAAGGATTACGTAAGACAGTACTCATGCTTGGTAATTAATCTGGTGGTAGTGTCATCTTCCAAAACATGATTTCTCAAATTGGTTTTTAGAAGTGGAAAAGCTTTACATTGTATGAAGGTTTAAACTCTGAGAGCTATTATTCATTCCAAATAACAGTGTAAATGTCATCATATTACAGAGTGTTTTGTTAAATGCAGAAGTTTAAATCTTGTTCTATGCTATGGAGATAAAACACTGAGAGAAAACTGCTGCTTTCTTACAGCACTGTGCTGTTAGTTGCTTTATGTCGTAGTAATACGGTTAAAGTATCTCTAGTCTTGGAGTGAAAGCATGAACGTTGCTAATAAAACACAATTTAATTTCATGGGTAGATTCTACCCATCTAAGAGGAGAAGAATAATACGGGTACATTTATCTAATATTTTTTGTTGCCTCACGTTAATATACAGAGCACTTCAGACTGATGTTCTGTTCTATACCTATGGATACGTCCTGGGCTTACAAATATGTATGTACTTACAGAAATATATATACAATGTAGTAACCTGTCCTGACCTTCACTGTTGGTGTATAGCTTAGAAGAACACACAAAGCAGGCAACACTAAGCACTGTTTGCATATATCTGTATATCTCTGTGTAAATATGCACATGATGCTGTTATAGAACTTTGATTCTTGACAATGGCATTTTATCAATGTTCCTTGTTGTTTTACTATAATACTACTAATAATACATGTACAGATGGAAGGTACTATTGTGCAAATTTGGTAACAATATTATTTTTGGAAGGCTTAGTTAATGGAATACCTAGCAGAAATCATCATTCTGGCGTGTGTGTTGTGCCGACATCTGCTGGGAAATGAGGTGCCTCTGTAGACAAAAAATGTAAGTCCTACCCAAGTGACACGTGTCGTGCTAAATTAATTTTGAGCACTGGTAATGGTATGATCTTGTCATTGAGGCATTCCTGCTTTACTAATGAGCTGAGATGTAAGGCTTGATGAAACGCCACACTAATGTAGCCATACCACTTTTCACTCTCAAAGCCAATTTCAGACTTCAGTATCCACATCACAGAGTGTTATGCATGACAGCTGTGAAGAAAGTCATGCTGATGATTATTTTTCAGCAATACACTTTCCCTAAAGTGGCCAAACAACTTGGTAACTGCTGTTTTAGAAATACAGTGACCCTGTCAGAAATGTCCATTGTACTTCAAAAGCGTAAAATTCAGTACAAATAAGATAAAGCTTGTTGGTGGCCCAGTGTCAGAAGGAGCTTAAGGCAGCAGAAAGGCAAGCAGGTGTTGGTGGAGACAAGACCACCTGGGACTGCAGACTGCATGAACAAGTACGCTTCTTTGAGCGGGGGGCTCAGCATTACTCAAGCAGCCACACTTAGTGTTTAGATGGTCTTAGAGTTTGGAAGTGAGACTGGCCTACTTCAGAATTGTGGAAGAACTTCCATGGCCTTAAGTGAGGCAAGGTGCTGTAACTTCTAGTTCCGTTAGCATTCAAAGATGAGGCAGTTCTCATGCATTTAATTTGTGCAATATGAATGGACCTGGTCAGCAAATTAATAAAGCGTAACTTGCTTTGACAGAGCCAGAGGGACATATAAAAGAGATATACTGGAAACAAGACAATGAGATGTGCTGCACACGTTTTCCATTTCAGGGCTGGGCTCTGGTGACAGTGAGGGAGATTGTTGGTACTCTGAAGTGGCTAAGCAAGCGTAGAGCCCCAGTGTTGGTGGGGCTGTGAAAAGGCTATTGAGGGCAGGCAAGGGCCAGCAGCAGCTTTCCAGTCCTGGCACCTTCCATGTGGGAGCAATTACAGGATGTTTTCAATTTCAAGTTTAGAACCAGCTTAAAATCTGAGGTCTGGGCACTAGTTCTTATGTTGTCTTCATGGCTGGATGTAATTTTTTTCAAGCTGTAACTGCTGTGATCACTGCTATTGACAAAACAGGATTGCCAACTCTACAAGCTTTGACAGCCATCAAACTACAAGTTTGTAAAGTGGGAGTCAGGGATCAGAACCTGTTCTGTCCTCAGGGTTAGTATGTGGCAATTGTGACATCACTGAATTAGGTAAGGATATCTAAAATAACCCTCTTGGGTTTTGTGAAACAACATGAGAAGCTGAAGGTCCTAACTTCCTTGCAAATATTCACTCCTGGTAATGTTAGAATACATCAGAATTATCTCCATGGCACTCTCAAGAGAAAGGGGATATCCTCCATTCTGAGCACCGAAGCAAGAGGCGAAGCCACACAGCTCTGGGAGCTCTCAAATTGCCAGTACCAGAGGTTCATGGATAATCTCTGACCTGGATATTATGGTTTGTTTTAATGTTTCATAACTATATCCTCTTTGATCTGCAAGTCTCTACACAGGCAGTTCTGTGCTTTGAATTTATAGGAACAGCCACAGCTTCAACTAGTTTAAGAGGGAACTGATTTCCATCATTTACTCAAAATTAAAAAGAAATACTTTCAACAACAGAGTTGAAGGCATTATTATATTATTAGCAATTGCCTATTGGCGATTAAATTATCATCAAAAGCCTTGTCATCAGTTACCCATTGTTTAAATACAGTAATTAAAAAGAAGAGGAAGACAACGTATGTTGCGGTTTAAAGCCAGTTGCCAATTAAGCCCCACACAGCTGCTGACTCGTGCCCCCCGTGGTGTAATAGGGGAGAGAATCGGAAGAATAAAAGTGAGAAAACTCAGGGGTTGAGATAAAGACAGTTTAATAAGTAAAGCAAAAGCTGCACGCACAAGCAAAGCAAAATGAGGAATTCATTCACCACTTCCCATCGATAAGCAGATCTTTGGACACCTCCAGGAAAGCAGGGTTCCACTACGCAGAACAGTTATTTGAGAAGACAAATGCCGTAACTCCGAATGTCCCTCGCTTTCTTCTCCCAGCTTTATATACTGAGCATGGGAGGAGACACAGCTGACCTCAGCTGACCAAAGGGGTATTCCATACCCTGTAAAATGTCCATAAATGTCGACAACATGTCCACTGAGATACTTTAATCCATGCGTTTGGGCTCCGTCTCTTACGGTGGTCACTCAGGACAGGAGAGGTGGTGTGTTACATGGAGTTATTGAGCACCAAAGCCAGCTCAGGTTTGGGTCAGTGCTGCATCTGCACTGCTTCTTGTGAGGCTGCTTCTCCATTGGTTCAGGTGGTTCCAGCTATCGCAAGTCCTATAACATGCAACTCAGGTCCTGCGTTACAACAATTTAAAGATGTATCTGTTACAATCTCCACCCCCGGTCCCTGTGGGCCAGGTTATAGGGTTTAACTTTGCTATGAATTCCTCTCCCTGCTCTTGGTCTGGCTAGCAACAAGGGGTAATTCCCGTAACTTGGAACTCAAATCCCAGTTTTAACTTTACTCCTGATTTCTCTACCTCCCCCTTCCTTCCCTCGAGCAGTGAGGAGGGACAGGGAATGGGGGTTGTGGTCAGTTCATCATATGTTTCTGCTGCTCCTTCCTCCTCAGGGGTAGGACTCCTCACACTCTTCCCCTGTTCCAGCATGGGGTCCCTCTCACGGGAGACAGTTCTCCATGAACTTCTCCAACATGAGTCCTTCCCACGGGCTGCAGTTCTTCATGAACTGCTGCAGCATGGAATCCTCCACAGATGGATGTCTGCTCCACTGTTACCCTCCATGGGCTGCAGGGGGACAGTCAGCCTCACCATGGTCTTCACCGTGGGCTACAGGGGAATCTCTGTTGTGGCGCCTGGAGCACCTTCTCCCCCACCTCCTTCACTGACCTTGGTTTCTGCAGAGCTTTCGCCTCGAGTTCACACTGGAGTTCCAGCCTGTCCAGTACCACAGCAGAGAAGCAGCGATGCCGTGGCCTCTGCCAGCCAGGTGCATCCCCATTGCTGTTATCAAAATGTTCCCAGGCACGGCAGAGTGAGATGATAAGCAGCGCAGCAAGCAGAGAAAGCAAAAAGCAGCCACTAACAAGCCCAAGACTCTAATTTACAGTAAGGCAAGCAAGCCCCATGGCAAGCACAGCAGCCTGCCAATTAATAGCTAAACAGCAATAACAGCTATAAATTTGATCTAGTGCATTCCAACCAAATCTGTCATTATCTCAAACCTTTGGAGCCCTACATTGGGTGCCAAAAAGGACTGTAATTTAAGCCCATTTAGCAACTAGGACCACACAGCCACTTGCTCACTTCTCCCCCCATTCCCTTCCCCCCCCACATAAGGAAAACTCGTGGGTTGAGGTAAAGATAGTTTAATAAGTAAAGCAAAAGCCACGCACGCAAGCAAAGTAGAACAAGGAATTAATTCACCACTTCCCGTCATCAGGCAGGTGTTCAGCCATCTCCAGGAAGGCAGGGCTCCATCCATCACGTGTAAAAGTTACTTGGGAAGACAAAACGCCATAACTCTGAACGTTCCCCCCTTCCTCTTCCCTCAGCTTTATATACTGACTGTGACATCATATGGTATGGAATATCCCTTTGGTCANGATAGTTTAATAAGTAAAGCAAAAGCCACGCACGCAAGCAAAGTAGAACAAGGAATTAATTCACCACTTCCCGTCATCAGGCAGGTGTTCAGCCATCTCCAGGAAGGCAGGGCTCCATCCATCACGTGTAAAAGTTACTTGGGAAGACAAAACGCCATAACTCTGAACGTTCCCCCCTTCCTCTTCACTCAGCTTTATATACTGACTGTGACATCATATGGTATGGAATATCCCTTTGGTCACTTGGGGTCAGATGTCCCAGCTGTGTCTTCTCCTGACTTCTTGTGCATTCCCAGCCTGCTCGCTGGTGGGGTGGGGTGAAGAGCAGAAAAGGCCTTGTCCACCTCACAACAACCAAAACCATCAGTGTGCTATCAGCACTGCTCCTACCCCAAATCCAAAACAGCACCACGCCAGCCGATAGTAAGAAAGCCAACTCTAACCCAGCTGAAACCATGGTGTTCCCCCTTTCCCGCTCTTACTACTATTTCCCCCTTTGCCACTATTTTCCCTCTTGCTATTATTAATTTGAAGAACATCTGTGTTATAAGAAACATAGTCATTACTGGTATTTATACTATATATATATGTAACATGAAAAGAATGAATTAAGAGTGAAGCAATATTATATTCCACGGTTTTGGGGTTTGTTGTAGAGTTTGGGTTTGGGTTTTTTTAAAGTATCGGAGTTATCAGAGGCATGGAGGCTTCTTCTAACCTAATGTTGTTTGTATACTGCTGAAATATCACTGTTAAGTAATTGCTGAAATCTTTTTCATTTTTCTTTTTATCTTCACTTGGCCTTCACCGACTTTGAAGTTTGGTTCAGGTCAAATTGTACATTCATCTTTTAAAACATCTGAAGTGATAACCTCAGTTTGTCCTTTGGGTCCTGAAAGCTTACATTTCTGTTCAACTTCAATTCGGCTCTTCATGGCCTGTACTGAAATTATTAGAGGTACTGAGTGATTTATTTTTAATGAAAAATAAGAGGCATGCGTAAGGCATTGCAAAGCCTTTGCAGGAATGTATCTTAGGAAAAAGCTCTTGGATTTTGCTGCAACTGTCACTGGTCAGTTTGCTTTCTAACAACATCTGATTTATGGACATGAAAACAGGATGCTTGAAAGTTGCCTGTCAAGTGAGAACAATTTATTAATTAGCACTTCTTCACTCGTGATTATAAACAATATAAACTTATGTCCTGGAATTTCCTTTTTGCCCCCAGAGAGTCTAATGTGTGTAACATGTCTGTGTCTCCACATACATTATATGCACAGGGGTAAAAAAGTGTCATAGATACTTTATAAAGTTATCGTCATGTACTTTATAAAGATTTGCATTTTCTGTATCGGCAGCATAATCTGTCTGGCAGATTTCTATCATCGTTCTGCCAGAGACTTTGCTCTCCAAAACAGAGACCACATTAGGACATCCATTTTGAATTACGAGCTGTCTTCCCAGAAAAAAATGTTTAGACATCTTAGAGAACAGCCACAGTAGGACAATTTTTGGTTCAATCTCAAAACTGCGGGACCAGGCCCTTGAAGTGGAGGCCTCTGGATTTGGGGTTTTTTTCACTTTTTTTTTTTTGGCTTTGTTTTTGCAGAAGGGAGCCAGCATGGCTGATAGGCCTGCTGCTTCTCATCAGGATTGCAGAGCAATCAGAGGGACAGCCTGCTTGGCTGAAGAGACAGGTAGGAAGCAGACCTGGGTTCTCTGTGAACGGGAGCGCTTGAAGGGAGAGGAGGCAGGAAAATCTGTCTGGCTTGAAACTGACTAAATTTGGACTGCTGTGGAGGCAAGGCCAAGCTTTGCCGAATTCTGGGACTCTGTAGCACTTCTTAATAATAAAGCAGCTGGTGGAGAAATTCTTTTGCCTGAGCCTAAGTACCAAGCGTCTTGTGTTGGGGTTTTTTGGTGTGTGTGTGTGAGAGAGTGCCTGGAGGTGTCAAACTAGAATGACAGGACTGAGGAGGAGTTCTGAGAACATACAAGAAGATTACTGAATGGGAAAGGGCACTCTTGGATGTACAAGTCTGCAGTTCAAAGCTCTGTGGTAGCCGGATCAGGAAGCACTGTGGCTCATGGAAGGGATTGCGCAAGGAATTGGGGCCTGGGTGGGAGCAATTCTGATCCAAAGTTAGAAACAGTAACTGAGTCGGCTTAAAGACAGTTTGCTTTGGATTCAGCTGACTCTTCTGGCAGGTTAGCTGTTATCCCAGGCCTGGGGGCTCAGCCTTAGATTTCAGTGAAGAGTTGTAGTGATCTTGGATCCTGCAGCTCTCAATGCTGTGAATGATCTTGATTTTCAGAAGAGAAGTTGCAGAAATGGCTGCTGTTGTCTTCCACGGCGGCTCTTGGGCACTTTTAGCCTGGCTGCATTCATGGAATGGGAACACTGTGATGTGTGGTTCTTTGCGAGCCCTCATTCGCCATGTTATCGTGGGCAAATCACGATCCCCATTTAAGAATGGAAGATGGAGATGGGGGAATTGGATCCAAATCTTAATGTTACAGTGCCTGTATTTAGGTACTATATGTTCTTACTTGGTGCCTTACTAAGAGGTGACATATGTGTCCTGCGTAATGAGCACTGAGAAACACATTGGACCTGTTCCCAATCTGATAGTATTTAATCATGATTTTAACTTTGATACCAGTAAAATTATTACTTAGAATTTTTATCCTCTGAAGCAGAAGAATTAGGTTCTTCTATTTTCTGTAACTGTGGGGAGACCTTGACATTTGTTGTGGTCTTCCCTTGCTCTGTGTAGCTTCACCTCTCAGTGATAGCACGAGATACTCGTGAAGCTTAATTGTAATGCAGCTTCTTCAGTATCTGCTGCTAAGATAGTGAATTAGCTGCCAAAGTTCAGGTTTGTTAAGAATCACTCCCTTTTTCTGTAATTAACAGAATGCTTTCACCGGCACAGGCAGACATATAAATTCAGTGCTAAAGCATTACGATAAGGCTATAATGATCGTGCACCAGTTTGCAACAGATGAGTACTTCCTTCATGAACTTTAATTTCACCAGTTAAGAAAAAAAAAAAAGTGAAAAAATGTATTAGGAGAGGACAAAAGAGAAAAATCTTTCCTGAAAATAATTACCTTAACTTTTCTGAGATGTGTTGTGTGTAAGAAACTGGGACTGAAGATCTGGGTAAAGGTGACAGGTTTGAATTTCTTTGCTCAGAGAGTTACTGTGTGTCAGCTCTGTTGTGGCAACTGTCATTGTGTATGTGCTGCTAGGCTATAGGAAGACTAAGGTAAAATGTGTTAGCATGAACCTCCAAGAAAAAGGTTTAAGCTAAATCATTCTGTCTTCTTTTGATAAGCTAAAAAATCAGCCATGTACCGTGTCCCTGCAAAGTGTCATAATTCAGCCATACATCAGGATCCTGAGGCAGAACTGCCCTGTTAAGGTAATTAAAAGCTGGATCTGCGATGTTTCTTCTTTGGTGCCAGTATCGTTTGTTTTCAAAACAGTGGATTAAATGAGGAAGGTTTCGGTTAGATCTAGTTATCCCACTCGAAAGAGTGATTATGCAATCTTAAAAGTATTTTGGGACCAGTGACCTGAGTTCTTGGTGCTGGTCATCCCTGCATTCACTGGAGTGCAAAGTCTAGCTTTGTAAATGGCATTTGTTTGACTGGGCAGTCAGCCCTGGCTTAATCCCTAACACTGATTCTGTCCAAGGAAGGCTTGGGCTGAATTTACTTTAAGGAATAAATACATGCAATGATATGCTTGCACTCTACATCCTGTTCCTTCATTCATACCAAGTGGGAAACTGGACAGCGTGTACACCAGCTCCCGCCTGGCTGTCCCACATGGAAGGAACGGCATAGGGAATGCTGAGTCACATCAGATCTCAGCCTGGTGGGACACACATTTTGTGTAATATCACTGGAATGGTTTACCCCTTTACAACCAAATTAAAATAGATCTAAACTGACTGTTGTTATCCCTCCCATACCCCTCATGTTTATTTGTATCCACATGGATACAAAACAGCTTTACAGAAAGCTGTTTACATTGTACTTAGTACTATTTTGGATGCCTTGTGATCATCTCTCACCTACAGGTCATTTGATAAAAATCAGTGATCCAGAGGTCTGGGTCAAACATGCTTTTGTGCGGCACACCATTTTCTCCTTGATCTGTGACCTAGAGATCATATCAAAAAGGTCATGATTTAGAAGAACTAAAATTGGGCTAAATTGGTTTTCTAAATTGAAACAGAGAAAGAATTCACTGTTTCAGGAGTTTGTACTGAACGTGGCAGGAGAGAGAAAAGGAAAAGTAAGGTGGTTAGAAACTTGCCTGTTTTCAGACCATCTGGCTGGTTTCCTTTGCTTGAATTTAGACACAGTAGGATTCTAAGGACTTTCATTTCTGAAGCTTCCCCCCTTCCCCCCCCCAGCATCCCCCCTACCACTTAGGTCACAATCCCACTCTTTGTCAGGGATTCAGTTGCACATGTTTGTCTTGGTGACTGTTAAGAGAGATGTTCCTTGTCTTCAGCGTACTATCTGTTTTTTCAGTTTCAATTCAGACCATCGGGTCACTCCACCTGTGAGTAGGTAGCTAGTGTTCCCGTCTTGCCCTTGCATTTAAATCCTCTTTTGGAAGGATTGCTGTTTTTCCAAGTCAAGGATTGCTGTTTTTCAGCTGGCTGTGCAAACAGGAGAGCGAACCAAAATAGCTGTGATTTCCAGTATCATGAGGACTGTTCAAGTCCTCCTGAAGGCTTAAGGTTGTAATCTTTCTCTCTGTGTCATCATCCTCTGGATGATGGAGCTCTGGAGCTCTTTCCCCACCATACTGTGGAAACTTTTTTTTTTTTAAAGCTGTGATCTTTAAATCTGGCAAGTCATTCAAAGGTAATGCCAGTCATTAGCTAGAACAAGCATATGCTGCTTAGTCATGGAGTGACACATGCCAAGGGAACGTTCCAGCTCCCAGATTCCTCCGTGCTCTGTAAGAGATCTCTTCCAGTCTCTTGTAAATAAATATCTATCAAGTCAGAGGGAGAGAATGACTTCCTCTCTCACTCAGCTGCGTTGCCACCGAGTGCAGTTCATATCTTCGCTTTAATGGATGTGTAGTTATTGATACAAAGCTGTATAAAGTTATTTAAACAGCTTACCTAATAGAGACTTACCCAAGAACAGTCTGTGTTACACAGAGTTACAGACCCCTGGGTTAAAGTCCAGTTTAAGGTCCTGAAACAAGATCTTCCATGGTAGCTGTAAATACTCTAACCGCTAACCTATTATGAGAAGATAGGTGCTAAACATACAGGGAACACCAGTTTTGTCTTGGCTTTTGTGAGCACTATGTATAGTTCAGAGTGGACCTACAGGTTCCAGTTGTCCTGGTCAATGTGCTGGAGGAACAGCCTAGTTGAAGGCTTCTGCTTTGAGATTCCAGGGGTTTGCTTCAGTCAGTGACATACCTATGGAGTGATGCTAAGACGGTTTTGAGGACATCAAATCATGAAAGTGTACCCTACCCACCTGCACGGTTAGAAAGCAGCTTTTGCAGAAATCAGTAGTGCTTATAGTGGCCTTAGTCATCTAGCATCACTTGATGTTGGAGATTTTCTTCTGTTTATCTGTTATTTAGGTTGGAATTACTGATATGGGGAGGGATTAGTTACATGTGTCCCAATATTGTCATTTTAGAATAGCAACCAGAAAAAGTAAAATGGTCCTTGAAGCTTTCAGGAAAGTATCTCAGTTTTTTAGGTAGTAAACAGATCTAAAGAACTAGCTGTAGATTTTTAGGTTGATGTTTCTAAGAGAGAAACATTTATTCTTGTTCCTATATTATTCTTGACCCATTTGAAAAATGTGACTCAAGAAAAGGTTGAGTGACTGCACTTCAACTAAAGACGTAATACATAAGTAAGCTTGAGGGAACACCACCCACCCCTTCCTCCCCCGAAGGGAAGCATTTAACAATGAGGATTTTTTTTCTTCTCACGAGCATTTTCATAGACTCTGGAAGCCAAGAAAATAAACAGGCTTTGCAGCATGGAAAGAAGATCAGTATAGCGATTACTTTATTTCAGTCTTGGTAGGCAGTGGGAAGCTGAGCAACCTCTTTGGAGAAAGCCGCCAGGCTGTACTTGCTCACTGCACGGAGAAGGACAACCTGATGGATCCGAGGGCTGCACAGAGCTATCTCAACCAAAACCAACTGCTTATATTCAGTCTGCTACAAAATAAGTAACATCAAAGCACAAACCTTTGATGCCTGTGAAAACTACATTAGTGTAACTAAGGAACTGCCCAACTCTGCAGTGGTTTCAGTGTCTGGCTGTGTTTAAAATGCAATGTGACGTGAAGGAAGGGGAAGAACAGTTTTCAGGGTTATATTTTAATTTGTGCGACTAAGCCTAACTTAATTTAACATCAAGCTTAATTTCATTCCAGGTCTTCATTTGCTCAGTTACCTGGGGTAAATGCAAAGTGGATTTAGTGTCATTGTTTCAAGCTTGGACTGAATTAAATCAGGATGTGAAATCAGGATGTGGCCTAAACCATAGCAAGTACAACATATTTTTCCACAGTTCTCTTTTCAGTGCTTATTTCAGTTTATGCTGACAAATATTGCGTGCTTTCTCTACTTGTCTTTTTGCACAGTTGTTTTGAAAAAAGTACGGCTGATGCTTAGGCCTGACTTAATGATTTGAGGGTTTTTTTTTTCCTTGTGTCAGCAACACCAGAGTAGAGTTAGGATAGGATTAGGATACATAATTACACGTAAAACTAAATTAGTTCAGTCACTCTTTTGGGGAGGCACTGCATGCTGCTCCTTGATATGTTTATGCCTATTAGTTTATCACAGTTTCTAACATGAAGGCTCGCAAGCAGTCTCCACGTCCACCCCTTCCTTCCGGTGGCACTCTTGAGCAGTGGGACTGTGCAGCCAAGCTGCTCTAGTACATCAGTTGTCTCAGTTGCAAGGCAAAGCCAACACAACCTCCAGTTGAGCCTTCAAAGGGCCCTACGGGATCCTCAACTGGCGCTATGTGCCGGAAGGGGTCATGTCTGCAGTTGCAGCCCTTGGGAAGGGTCTTGGTGTCGCTGCCTCTGAGCAGGGACAGTTTTCCTGGGGGTAAGCAGCGAGGTTGGGTATTTCTTGGGAAGATGTTCTGGGGAACGCGCACTGAAACTGTCACGGACTAACACCATGCCTTTTGCATGGAAGCCAAAACCTTAGAAGCAGCGTGCCGCCCCTGCTCTGCAGAACTGGTGAGAGGTCTGTGGCTCGGCTAGAGCCAGGACAGCCACGTCCCAACACCTCGGGGCTGTACCTCCTGGTGGAGGGAGCAGGTCTGCGAGAAGCCTGCCTAGGTGGGTTTCCCCTTTGTCTGTGTCCTGGTCTGAGGTAAAACAGAACCAATTTTCTTTTCAGTAATTTTCAGTAATTTTACTTTTCAGTTAAGCCTCTTCTAACTCTCTGAAATTAACAGCATATCTTTCAGACAGTGTCCGCTTCTAGGTGATAAGGTCTGATGTTTATAGGCACACCAAGGAACGATATACAGAGGCTCTTGCTTATACTTATTGCTGACACAGCCAAGGGCATCCAACTTTGTTATTTGCCCTGTTGGAGGGTCGGAAGAGGAAAAGCGTAGAGGGGTCACCCCTGCGGGGAGGAGTGGACAGCCAGGTGACCCAAAACTGACCAACAGGGTATTCCATCCCATCTGCCTCATGCTCAGCATAAAAGCCGAGGGATCAAAGGGTCAGATCTTTTTCTTCAGTGGCCAGTGTCCGAGGAGGACTCTGTTTGTCTGCCTCTGATCCCAATCCCTGCATTCCTGAATCCAGGTCCTGATTCCAGTTCCCATCCGTCACTGAGTCCAGTTTGGAACTTTCCCTATGCCTGCCGGCGACATGATTGTCATCCTGGGAGCTTGATACAGTTTTGTATATATTGTATATATTTCATTATTTTCTTATTAATATTACTATCTTTTATGACTGTTTTGTTATTAATATTTCATTAAAGTAGTTTAGTTTTCAACTCATGTCTCTCTCATATTCTGTCTTCTCTGAAGGAGACAGAGATAAAAGAGAGCATTTGCCGTTCATTTTAGTGGCCCGCCCAGCCCAAACCACGACACTCTGGCACACTGCGTTCTCCTCTGCCAGAAGTAGCGGTCTTGTCTTCGGTTCCTCCTCTGTGAGAAGGGCAAAGCACAGCAGCACGGGACAATTTTCTTCATCTGCCAGAGGAGAGAGAGAAAAACAGGGGCCTGGACTGTTGACTCCATATGAGCAAGGCAGGTCTTACAGGCATGGCTCTGCTCTACAGACCCACACTGGGTGTTTGGCCTGGTGAGTGTGAAAGGTCTTAACCTCCCTGGTGGGATGCTTTGCATGCAGTGGTGATGTAGTGGTGTCCAGTTCTGGGCTCCCTGGTTTAAGAAGGACAGGAAACTGCTGGAGAGAGTACAGCAAAGGGCTACAAAGATGACTAGGGGACTAGAATACCTTTCTTACGAGGAAAGGCTGAGGGAGTTGGGTCTTTTTATTCTTGAGAAGAGAAGGCTGAGGGGGGATCTCATCAATGCTTATAAATACTTAAAGGGAGGGTGCCAGGAGGAGGGAGACAGGCTTTTTTCAGTGGTGCCTAGTGACAGGACAAGAGGTAACGGGCACAATCTTGAACACAGGAAGTTCCATCTGAACATGAGGAGGAACTTCTTCACTTTGAGGGTGGCAGAGCACTGGAACAGGCTGCCCAGAGAGGTGGTGGAGTCTCCAACTCTGGAGACATTCCAAATCTGCCTGGACACCATCCTGTGTAACCTGCTGTAGATGGACCTGCTCTGGCAGGGGAGTTGGACCAGATGATCTCCAGAGGTCCCTTCCAACCCCAGTGATTCTGTGATGTAGGAGGTTTTACCAGAGCAGCCAGTGCAACAAATCCAGCATCACTCCGTTTGAGATGTACGTCCCCTTCACACAGCACAGCCAGCTCCACCAGTTGAAAGCAAGTTTTTCGGTACTTGAGTTTATGAGATGAGCCCCATCCCGTAGCATTGCAACAGATTCAAGACCTCGGTTCCCTTGAGTTCCCTGTTCTGTACTTGGGTCGTCCCAAATATTCAAGGCAGCAGCCTTCAGGGTGCAAGGAGAAGCTTGTGACCACTGTGCTTCACCGGACTGTGGGAGGAAGGGTAGTTTTGGCAATGTGAGGACTATGCCAGCAAGCCTGTGAGGCAGCCCCAAGGGAGAAGAGCACTTCTCATTTAGTATGTCCTGACATAACGGGTGCAGGGTGCTCGCAGATCAGAAAGTGGCACTCACAAAATAGGCATTCCTGTTTAATCAGATGTGCCTCCTGGGTACCAGATTTGATGTGGCTGTTTTAATTTCCAGTTCTATATGAAAAACTTTGTTTATATTAAAGAACCCTAGTCTGCTTAAAAAGATAATTAACTGCCTACCACTACCAGGTCTTTGGTGGAAAACTTTAAAATAAAGGTTGTGGAAGAATTGTTTGCCTAGGGTCAGAATGCTAGTTTAGGAGAATGGCAGTGCAATATGTTAAAGAAGTTTTGCCCAGGAATGCTTGATGCATCAAAAATTACCTGGGTACTCTAAGTTGTTAAACTAGGTGTCTGTGGAAAGGGAAGCAAATTCTGTGTTTGGTACCTTGGGCTTTGCTGTACAATGCATCCAGCAACATTGATATTTACCTTGTACATTAGTTTCTCTGGAAATGTAAAGATGTACTCCTAGCTATAAGATCATATTAATAATTTTATCAGGAGATACAGTTCACCAAGTCTTGCAGCTGGACTATTGTCATGATCTCACAGTAACAGGACTTACAATGAAAGAGGAGATTTTGGCTATGCCATGAAATAGGACTCCAGTGAGATTGGTCAAATATATAATAGATGAGGCCTTGAACTGAAGAGACTTACTGAGTCAGAGTGATTTGGTAAGTGACACGTTTTTCATGGTGACTGTATAAAAGAATGACTAAGAAACCCAAACCTCAGTATCAGTATGTAAATAAAACTCTTTGCTCATATCCTGACCAAATGGGAACAGTGCAGGTCCAGTATTTGGATCTCCAATTTGCAGCACTTTTTCTAATGTTCAGAGATCACCACCAAAATAAATGGTATTCTATGGTTCTCTTCCATCCTGTCATCCACAACATCTGTAGATTAAAGAACAGCAGGAACACTGACAGCAACAAAATACTTCCATTCTGAGATAGAAATAATTTTCAAACAAAAGGAGGAGAAATATTTCTCCTCTGCACTCAGACCACAAATGGGACATCTCAAATCCATGAAGTTAGAGTGTAAAATGGAGATCTGCAAATAATTTCAGCTATGTGGCTTTTGTTGCACACATTCTAACACAGAGTGCTCGCTGCATTAGTAGGGCTGTGCAATAATTATTTACAAAAATAACTTCTCTTTCTGTTCGCATTCAACAGTCATCACTAAAGGGCTCCTGTAACATTAAATGCAAGTCTGCTGGTAAAGTGTTGGTTGTAATGAGAAAACGAAAAGATACCAGCGTTAACATCTGAAGAAACAGGAGGAGATGATCCATGAATTATCAAGATTATTTTCACCCATCATTGTTTTAATGTGCAACTCAGAAGTTTTCTTAGTAGAGACAGCAGCTTTAGGAGGTGACTGAACTCATAGTGACATGTCATTTTAATATTTGGCTAAGCAGGAAAGCCTTCTTTTAAGTTTGGAGGGGGATAGCTTAAATAGCAGTCTGTTTTGTTGCTACTGTTCCATTCAGGCAAACTTTCAAAGTGTAATCAAAACCATATCCATTATACAGCATATCCTGTCCCTGTTCTTGTCAGAAATATTTCTATGTAAATCAAACGTTTTCCTTTCTAATCAGAAAGAGTGTGCTGTGACTTCCAGAGGGCACCCAGCCAGAAAGTCTTCAGTTTTAATCTCAGCTCCTGTGTGGCTTTTTAGCTTGTTTCCCTTCTCTGAAGGGCAGCAATAGCTGCCTATATAACTTCTCATCTCTCAGGATGAGTCCTCGTTCTTGTCTGGAACGTGGAGGGGAGCAAGGAGCCAGCAGAGCCCATCGGGTCCCGTATTTGGTCAGCCACCGAGGAGGGAGGAGTCATCATTCTGCTGAAGCCCCACTGTGTCAGGTCCTCTGCACATGAACGTCGTCAGGCAGTACCTGATTTATATCTGGGTGCCACCTCACTATTACCGTTTTCTGGAATTTGTTATATATTTTGTCAATATGGGAAGATTTTTACCCCAGTGTCTCCACTGAATCTACTTGTCACCTAGGCCCTCAGCCACCTTTTGCATTTTCTTCCCTGATGGTAGTATGTGTCCTCTCCTGAGCTCTGCTAGTTCGCTCAGTAGCTATATACAGCCATCTGCTGTAGGACCTTACTGGTGGTATAGGTCCCTCTGCCTCTGTAAGCCCATGCAGGACAGCAAACCAGTCCTAACCAGCCCAAAGGCCTGGTCCTAGTCCCGTAATGAGGTTGCAACACAGCCTTTGACGGCAAGACCTGTACACAGGAAACTATTTTGTGTAGGAAATATTTATCCGTGTATTGCTTTTAGGTCACAATTTTACCTTTCAGTGGTCTGTATGACACATTTGTGTCTGTACACTTAACATCTGAAATGAAATCTATAGGGTCACTTGCAGAGTAGGAATTTATCTGCATGAGTAAGGATGATAAATGGCTTAAAAAAATTCAGGAGGCAAAGCTGGAGAAGATTAGAAACAGGGCAGTGCCGTCCCTGCCGGGTAAGTCTGTCACCTTTCCTCACACCAGTTGCAGGAGTTTGCAGCTTGTTCCCAACCCACCTGCCCTGGCCACAGCCCATGTGCTGTGCGTACCTGGTCCCTCCCCAGGACCATCGTGCCCTGTGCAGCACTGCTGATCACGGCTGTTGCGTCTTCCAGTGCTAATCCGTGAGCTCCACAAGCTGTTCTTCCACCCATCCCTCTCCCTCCTCATCTGCTGGCACCCTGCCGTTGATAACATGCCCCTTTCCCCACACACATTTGCCTTCAGCTCTCCCAGCCCCTGTCCTCTGTCCTGTTACTTTATTTTTGTGCGTGTTAGTTGTATACACATCCGAATGGCTTGTGCCAGCCATAAGGATAGCAAAACTTGGGGTTTCTGGGAAGTTTCCTACTTTTGCTTTAAAATGGCTGTCAAAGTTCTGGGGTTACATTGTTAAAACTGACCACAGAAGAGTGGAATAAATGCAAACTCTTGATTTCCGCAAGAAATATTAAGTAAACTTCTCAATGAAGCAAATCAGTAGAACTGACATGTGGTTTAATCTGAATTTTCCTTTGTGGTTCCTTTTGTCTCAGTCTGATTGCACTCCATACAGTCGGTTCTGTTCTTGCCCTCGCTGGGAATGATTCTCTTGCTTGTCTCCCAGAACTGCTCCTGGGCTCACCTACTCGATGCTCCTTTGTTCTGTATGTTTTTCCATCCTCTCACCACTCAGAAAATGACCAGCCAGTGCCTTTCTGAACATACTGTTCCTATATCAGCCAGGTTTAACCATCTTGTTCCATCCCTTGCTAACCTTTCTCCCCTAGCCATTATGAACAGTTATATTTGGCTTATTGGTATCTCCTTTCAAAACCAGGAACTGTCTCCACGCCTCAAGGTACCGCAGCACAAAGTAATTTGGGATTCTCAAGTAGAAAAGATGAAGATAATAGCTTTCCTCATCTGTCAGATATACTGATGCCACACTATTCTGCACTGCTCTCAGCAGCACACTAATTTCTGCCATTCACTGCTATCAGAAGACACGAATAATCACGGTTCCCTTTTCAATAACGGTAACTTTCATCTCTCTACTCAGCTTGTCTTCCCCATTTGGCCTTTTTTCTGAGCCACATGCAAGCAATTTTGATCTTTGTATTAAATTAAATTCTCTCCTTACTTCAAAACCTACCCAGCCAACTTCCACTACTACCAGTTTGCCTCCTTCTGACTCATACCAGTAGGCTCTTATGCCTTCCTATCACTTAAGAAACTCCCCTATAACATTTGTTCTGGACTCTCCGTCACCGCTATTACTGCCCATCGCACAGATTTCCCGAGCTGGCTCTGTAGTGGGAGCCCCTCTGCACTCTCCTCTGATCAATTGCTCCTTTCATGTTGACAGTCCGACTGCTTCCTGTTGAATGTCAAAAGCTCCCTTTTCAGCGAGCAAATGATGAAAGCACCTTTGTTTCATCTTCCTAGGTTTTTCACCAAATACAGTTGAAACTAATTTTAACCTTTATTAATCTTTCACAGTGGGTAATTAGTAAGAGTATTACTAATGCTTTCCTTTCTTTCAATAGTTTTTCTGTGCTCTTGAAGTTGGTACCACCTTGTGTACTAATTACTGCTTATATACTAGTTATGGAGGCATCTTCCCCATTAGGATACCTGCTTCCCTTAGTCCATAGTGATTCCCTTTTAGTACCATGACTTCTCTTCTGTGGCAGCCCGGGAAGGTCGTATCAGACTGTGATGTTTGGTCCTAATTCTTTCTCCTCTGTTTGCGCCAAAGTGTGTTTCAGTTGATTATATTCTGACTGCTTGGACTGGATCAGGAGCTGTGAACATACCATCTTGTGCCGTACCATGGATTCACAGAGCTTAGACAGAAACAGGGACCAGAAAGCCACGGAGTGTGGCAAAGGCTGACATCGCTGGAATTGGCTTAGAAAGCTGAGAAGAGGCAGACTTGTACAGAAATGTGGCAGGAGAGGGGGAATGTGCTGACTTGCATAGCACCAAAGCTGAGAGCGGGATGTCTTGGGACGCAGCAATGTGAAGGCCTGCCTGGGTCAGACAACTGAAAATTGACCTTCCTGGAGTGTGGAATAGGCTCAGAGTACTGATTCCAGACAATTTAAAAGACGGAGAGTTGAGAACAAGCAGGCTTGTTGCATAACGCAGACATACACCAGAGAATAAACCACTGGATCAATGCCTTGCCACCAGTAGAACCACAGATTTGGAGCCAGAACTAGTTCACTTTCATGACTTGCCATACCCACACTACTTCTGCCAGGATCTGGGGTAGGGACAGATGAATTCTCCCACAGTACGCTGTAAAAACATTGACAGGGCTACACAACTTACTGCAATGTTACAAACCCTAAGCACCACATCTGGAAAAATGGAACAGCATGAAGGCATGACTTGGCTCACGCAGACGTTTGTACACCCCTTTCCCTCCAGTGCTTGCTCATTATCCTGTCATTCTCTGTTATGGTAAGCTAATACAATGGGAGTGTGTTGAAGGTGTCCCTCTCAATCCTGCACCGGAGAGGTGCTCTGGCTAGGGAGCTGAGGGCAGGGAAAATCCATGCAGGGAAAAGCAGCATGATTTAAAGGCATGGAGTCATGTCTGTAGGCGTAACAGCTCGGCTGAGAGGGAGCTAAAAATTGGCAAGATTGGTGTCTGAGGGTGGGGTTGGGCAGGAACGTGAGCAGAAACAAGCATAACATGTAGCACAGACTTGGTGTGTTCCCATGTACTACCACCCCACCCCCCCATCCACCACCTTTTAACGTTATTTAAGCTTGGCAAATGCTAATCCTGTAAATTGGGTTTAAAGCTTGAAACATTTCTTCAGGTGCTTTGGCACTGAAGACCATTCTAGGAGTCTGAGGAGTTCATCCACAGTTTTCCACACGTTTTAAGCCTAGGCTGTACCTGCTGTATAGAGCTTTGGCCATCCTTCTGTTGAGTATTTAAGGACTGTTTGAAGAGGGAACAGGTAAAGAGAGAGAAAGAATGTATGTGATTGTACATTACAGCTGCTTTCCCTGGTCCAGATTTGCCCTGTGGCCTTGGCCCAGCAGAGGGAATTTTTAATGCGCTTTTTGATAATTTTTGATAACCTTCCTGAGTTATGCAGTGAAGGAGTTCATCCCTTGCCTGCACACACCTCAGCAATTAGTTATAGCTGTGATGGAGGTTACATTTATGCTCCAGTAGGTGTACAATGGAGAAGACTGTAGATGAGGGTGTATAATGGAGAAGACTGTAGATGAGGGGCAGAAAAGACCGTCTTTCAGTTAAGCCCCCATTGCCTGTGTGTTCTCAAAACCTAGAGAAATTCACTGGCGAGAACTCTAGACCCAAGTGGAAGTGGAGAGTGTAGACAGCCTTTCTCTTACCTGTGTCCTTGCAGAACATGGTATCCAAACCTAATCAACAGAAAATCAGGAAACTAGCACCTTAACCCTGCCTGTCCACTGAATCCAGATAGAACAGTTGCCTATGTTTAAAAAAAAAAAAAAAAAAGTCATTCTTTATGGCTGGGGCAATTTGGGATAAATTGATATTAACACATCAGTTTTTGCATTCCCATCCACCCTCTAGGAAGCCCCATTTAACTTGCGCTTGTTTGCAGTGACCTGTGGATAGCCAGAGGTCGTACTGCCACCTTGAGATTTTATGCTTAAGAAGAAGCCCTGTTGAGAGTTCCTTTCCATTGATACAACTTTCTCTCCACAGAGCCATAACATCTTTTCGTACACCAGACCTGCACAAATGAGAATAATTTATTCCTTGAAGTGGGATATCTAAGACTTGATAAGTCAAACTCTCTGTTAGGAATTGCCACAATGAATAACGCAGCATATAAAGTCCCATCACCAGTTTGCATCTGCAGTTCACCAGTACTATATCCAATAAAAAGATAATATTTTGTATGTAAAAATGAGACTGATGTCAACCATCATACGAGAAGGGAAACCTGTTAATTGAACAAGAAGAAATGCCAATAATAGGGGTGTGTACAAAACAGAAACAGAGGTAGAAAAAAGAAAATAATTCCAAACCCACTTTTACAGCTCAATAAGAAGGATGCTTCCTAGGGGAGAAGGCAGGCCTGGCTGCTTCTAAGGAATTCTTTGCTTTGAACAAAATGCACAAATTTTGTGGGCTTCACACTGAAGAGGCCCAATGTCAGCTTCTTCAGGAACTTTTAAGTTGCAGAGCCAGGCACGTATACTGTCTCCTTTGTCCTCCCATGAATCTTGCTGTCCTTTAACAGCCCAGCTTCGACAGGAAGAGCAGAAAAAGGTCTTGTTCTAGAACAGCTTCTGGTGCAAGGGCCTTGAGCCTTCTTGGGCTCAAAAGGAAATTGCACCCAGGTTTCTACTTCCTGTTCATAAGCTCTAGATACTAAACTAGAAAGCAAAAGGCATGAATCTCATCAGTTGTTGTTTTGCATGAGAACAGAATCATAGCATGGTTTGGGTTGGAAGAAACCTTGAATATCCTCTAGTTCTAACCCCCTGCCCTGGGCAGGGACACCTCCCATTACACCAGGTTGCTCAAAGCCCCATTCAATGTGACCTTGAACACTTCCAGGGATGGAGCATTCACAGCTTCTCTGGGCAACCTGTTCTGGTGTCTCTCACGGTACAGAATTTCTTCCTAATCTCTCATCTAAATCTACCTGCTTTCAGTTTAAAACTGTTACCCCTTGTCGCTACACTCCCTGATAAAGAGTCCGTCCCATCTTTCGTGTAGGCCCCCTTTAGGTACTGGAAGACTGCAATAAGGTCTCCCCAGAGCCCTCTCTTCTCCAGGCTGAACCCCAACTCCCTCAGCCTGTCCTCATAGGAGAAGTCTCCAGCCCCAGGGAACCCCCTGCCACAGTGCTTGTACTTAACTTGACGGTGTGCGTCCATGCTAAACACATTCAGCGCATCGCTGCTGGACTCGGCCCCTGAGGGAGTGGGACGTGAGTTAGGCCCGAAGACATGGCCACGTTGCAGACTGCACGCGGCTTTAGGTTGGAAATAACAGTATAGCCACTCAACTCAGCCCAGAACATTAGATATGTTAAGAGCATTCCAGAAAGAAACTAAAAAAAGGCCACTGCAGACAATTAGGCGTGTAAGCAATTAGGACAGGAAAAGTACGTTTCACTCTGTTAAGAGTTCAAAGCCTAAGTTCCGTGTGGCTTGAAACCTGGAAGTCTTAAGTTCCTTTGCAAAACCTGTGTGTCCATGCTTATGGCACATTGTTAGATGATTAAGTCATTTGTTACCTTAGTTGTCTCATGTTCTCAAAAACAGAAGTTCCTTTCAAGCACCTTGGGATGGAAACAGATCTTTATTTGTTATAAAGTGAGTTGCAGGCACAGAGCCAAAATTCGCCTGTCAAACTTGCATGGGTACTGGATTTACTTGTATGGATGTAGACCAGGATTTGGCCAATAGAGCTTGTCCTGGTCTCAGTCAGGTGTTTTAAATGGCAATAACATGCTGTACTCCGGCTAGCCGTTAGTGCAAGGATTGAGGGTGTCTTGGCAGTAAGGTCGACAAAATATCGTTGACTCAGTTCCTTAGGCTTATAAAAGCAGCTTTGCCGAGGCTTCAGCGCTGCTTTCACCTGTGTGATTCATCCTTACACAGCCACCTGCAGCTGTAATTACTGGGGTTAAGTGTGAGGCTCTCTGGGAACCTCTCTGAGGGCTCTCAGTCGCTCACTAATTTGTGCTGCTCTAGGAGTTGATTCAGACCTCATTTCCTCTTTCTCTTCATGGAAGGTCTTAGCCAGCTGACACATTTAACCTGGTCACCTCCAGCTACAGGCACATGTCAGTTCTGTCCTTTCAGGCATGGTGCCAAAGCAAGATGCCCACATAAAATGGACTTCTTTTGCAGCTGCAGTAGCAGAACATAACAAAAGCTGCATAAGATGAGATGAGCTCACTTAAGCCGCCATTTCTGACATCTAAATACAGCATGAGGTCTCTGAAGGGATGTCAGAGCTGCATATATACCAGGGTGCAGACCTGTGGGCTCTGCAGCACAGTTGACGTTAAACAGCTAGATTACGTTCATCCGTGCCTGGAAGGGTCAGCAGAAACTTCAGCGCTTCCACAAGGGAACAAAATCCTTCTGGTGCTTTATGAGAGGCTTTGCCTGATTCTCTTCCCAATTCACCAATGTGGAAGCCTTGCTGCTTAAAGCAGAGAGCTACTGAGGCTGGAAGCCAGCTCTCTCTCACCTGGCTGCTTGGAGAGCTGTGGCTCAGCTACAGTCAGAAGCACGCAGACCATATGGTGCCCAGATGATGTATAATAGCATTTATTTAGTGGCCTGGAGATCTGATGTTCCACCGGCTGGCAAAAGGAACAACTTCCCTCTAAACAACAGTTATTGACAGGTGCCAGCGCTTGTGTTTGCTCTTTTGTGATGCCATGCCCGTGTACCGCAGCCAAGAGCAGCACAGAGGAGCTGTGCAGACAGTCTCACAGAATGATGATTAGCAACTTGATGACAACATAAGCCAAAATACAAGATAAAGCACAGCATGTCGTTAGCAAACAAGGTACAATTGTCTCCTTTTGTCATTAGGCTGTGGGATAAGAAAGGATGAGGCAGCCTTGGAATATTTTGGTTGCCACTTGTTATCTAGAACACTGCTAACAGAAAGCTGCTAAATCAGCCTAGCCAAAGCCAGAGGTGGAAATGATGTTCTCATGAATTAGAGAGGGCCCAGTGGAAGCCGTACAAAGATAGCTTTTGTCACCTCTACTGAAAAAGTGCTTATTACTTTTATTATGGAAATGCCTTAAGACATTATATTCTCAAACCCCTCCCTCCCTCTGTTTTGCTAGACATTGTACAAACACAGAGGGAGAACTACTCACCTGTCTGGAGCTCCGAGAACATTGGCACGGAAGCTGCTCTTCAGCCAGCTTTTTATCAGTGTAGTAAGAGGAAGTATGTTCAGCCTAATAGCAAAATACCTACTGAAGTCAACTCAGGAGTCTTTGTCTCTTCCTCTCTCTCATTCTCTCTCCCCCCCAGTAAAGACATAGCTTATTTCAGGAGTCTGAACTGCTTTTGAGTATGGATTACTGGACAGACTAGTTTTGCCCAAAGTTTCTATCTTAACTCTGCTCTCATTTATTACTTGGCTACAGTGACAGCGTATTGTATAAGATTATATAAACCGAGATTGTACTGTGCAAAGGGCCCCAATTTATTTAATCAGTATGTCTCATGGTGTCTGGGTGATTACATACAAAATGCCAGGGGCAAAAAAGCAATAAAAGCAACAAGACACTAGAAGTATTGTTCAGATAGCTGTGTAATAATCTTAAGCAATTTAATTTTCTGTGTTGAAAGTTAATTACTTACTTTAGGGAAAGACCAATTTAATGTCTTCAGTCAACTAAGTGGCTAAGATTCATTAAAAGGAACCCATATTACAAATACCTTCATGCCACATTGCTTTTATTTCCAGGGATAAAAATGTCTTGCCCCCTACCCCCAACCAACTTCTATTCTAAACAGATTTTATACAGTCCTTTTCTCCATAGCTTCTGGGAACAAAAGCTTGAAACAAACCTTTGTGGACTCTGTAAGAACATGCCCAGATAACACAGGTGTCTGACATCAGCCGTGTGTAGCAGAGAAAGGCAAGGAGATTCACCAAATGAAAATGTCAACTGCCACAGATCTAAAATGGGGCATACTGTACAGGAAAGTCATTAATCTAACATTGTTTAGAGTCAGAAACTCAAACAAACTGTACCTTTAAAAAAACCCGACAAAACCAAAAACCTAAAAACAGCAAAGTCAGGAAATGAGCCAGAATTACGTATTGATATGTAAAGATAAATATTGGAAACTCACATAATGTTGCTGAAATGGCCTTTTTAGGTGTGCCTCGCTGAATTCAGTACAGTTTCCCTGTAGAAGGAAAACCTGTGAATAGGCTTAAGAGAGGCACAGAAGGATTGGAAGAAGGAATAACTAAAATAAACACACCCTAACCTGTTCATAATAACAGCATCTCCCAAATGCTTTCCTTGCTTTTATCGTCACTTTAAAAACCACCAGTAGGTAACAAAAACATTCCGGCAAAGGGTGTGTGCGAGCACTAAATCTGTCATGGGTAAGAATAATCCAGAATCAGTCACACAGGTGTAAAGTACCCTTCGAGTCTGGAAAGTGGCTGTGAAAATAAGCAGGCAGCACCCCTTTGCTTGGTATTTGCGCTTTTATAGCAATACTTGAGATCAGTGGTGGAAGAGGCATAATAACCCGCTCCAAAAACCTGGCAAAGGGTGAGATCTTCCAGGCATCACTAGTAAGAACGTGAGCCAAAATGGTCTCCTGTTTTCCTAGCGCACTTACCTACTGCCCGCAGATGGCAGTTCTGTCATGGGCTGCCCTGTCGCCGCGCAGCCAGAGATGTGCACAAGAATCTGATTTGCGTTTTCAGCCAAGAGCCTGAAATGGCTGAGGGAGTGACGTCCCATCTAGAGGCTGCCAGCATTTTCAAAGCTGCCACTCAGTTACTCCTTAATCCCGGGGCTGCTTGAATTTCTACTCATCAAAATTTGCAAAGCCTGCCTCAGAGCTTATTACCTGCTTTGAATCTTATCTCAAGGTGAGGCCCAAGGTGTGGTACACAGAGCAGGGAAGGGAATGCCTTTCTTGCTTGAGGGCCTCAGCCCTTAGGCATGTGTAAAGCTTGAAACAGAAGGGGTAGAGGCAGACCACTGACATGTGGAAGGCATTCAAGTGCTTGCACAAAGGACTGGAGGCGGGGAGAGAGAGAGGGAATGAAACATCAAATACGAACAGAACCCTGGCAGAGCTGCTGTGGGTTGCCAAAGTAAGAGGCTACCTAAAGAGTTGCCTAGGCATTGGTGTCCAGCTTCTGGAGAAAGGTGACTACTGGGATCTCAACTACAGGGTCATCTCTCTGATCAGCTGCATTGGGAAATACTTAAGTGCCCCAGCCTCTATCTTCTCTCCTCTTTCTGGTGTTTTAATCTTAATTAGTTTAGATGGCTACTCAGTTATCCAAATGCTGTGTCCAGAGCTGGGGACAGAAAATTTCTGGGGCAGCAGGCTGCACACATTGCAACAGGAACACGGGAAAACCAAGCGTTTCCAACAAGCCTCATCGCTGTCATCAGCAGATTACTGTCCCATCCACATCGCAACTTGCCTCCAAATTTGGCTATAGCTGCTACTAGGTAGGGTTTCTCCTAATCATGCAGTTATAACTAGCACTTCGTGGCAACACTATCTCCTCCTCTTGGGGAGTTCAAGTAGCCCATAGTCGTCTTCCAGTAAACGAATCAGAGTTCTGCATTTTTGCAGTGCATTCCTTACTCATCCATTTGTACAAGTTGGAGGACTCCTCCTTCTTCTTAGGTCTGCCTGTGGCAGGACAGCCCCAAATACAGCTGTATCAGTGCTGCCGCGCTCTGCCTCACCTAGGCAGAGAGGCCACGGAATAGATGGATGTGCTAAAAAACACCAAGAAACAAACACCAGCAAGACAGATGCAGTTTGCGTACCTACACGTTCCAGCAGAGAAACTAGTTATTAGTTAAATGCTGAGATTATGTTCAATTAGTCATAAAAAACCCCAAAATATCAAAAAAAGTCTGAAAGAAATGTCTTTTGACAATTGAAAATAGCATTGCTACCTTTTTATCTTTTTTTTTTTTAATTAGCAGAGGAGGATGGCAGGCAAAGTAGAAGGATTTAGATTCATGGTCAAGTTCCCCTGTTTGCCAACAGGACAGCAGTAACAGTATTGTAACTTGTGTTTTGCACAATGTATGTCTCAGGTTCTAATAAATATACAATAACTTATCCCCTAAATCAGTAAAAGAAACAGGCAAGCGCTAACCACAAGTAATTTTGTTCCATTTAATTCTCTTCCAAAAATGTATCACAAAGTTCATGAGCTTATCTTGCTAACATGAAACTTGACAACTCCCCTTTTAGCTGACTCCAGCCCTACAGCTTTGAAGCTTGGTAGGGCTGCGGGGCACAGAGCTGAGCAGATTTCTCAAGGAAATCTCATGTATGTGTGTGTGGGGGCAGCGGGCAACGGTTGCGGTCTCCCTGTAGCTTTTTGCAACCATTTCCAATGTCACAGCGACCTGCAGTTACTTGGAAAGGAAGTTTCCAGCTGCAAGTATCTTTAATTTGCAACTCTTATCTGCTCACTGAAAGAAGCCTGCTGGGACTGGTATGCATCCCTATTAAAAGCTGTGTGAACGCTTTTTTTGTATTTTTAAATGCTCAGTTTATATGACCCTTCTGATCTTGTGATGATTACGTAGAAATTCCAGTTAGGTTTGCCTTTCACAGCTAATGAGGGCTACTTAAAACAATTTTTATACTTCAGCAATGGGATGCGTATAGTGGAACTAGAGATGAGTCAGCAGTTAGCGAAGGTTATTTGAATAGCAATATAAACCGTGCCTGCCGCTAGGAAACCGTCCACAAAGGTCATACCAACTGCCTAGTATTTAGACGCTGCCACCCCGGTGATATGAATTCTCTTAAGACTCTCACATTTTTTAGACCAAGCATCATTCTCTTTGACATTTGGATGCTGTCGTATTAAATACCCGCTGCTTGGTAGCTGGATGACAGGGAAGAATGCTTGACATTGCTGGAACTATTCACAGCGAGGCATGCCTGCCCGATTGACAGACGCACCTCTCTCCCCCCATCTAGGCACTAAAATTAGTAACTATTAAAACAAGCGTACTGAGTAAGGATCTGCTGAATCTCATCAAGAAACACTGAAGAGAAGGTAAGGAGCCACCACTGCCCTTTCTGCAGGAGTTGTGGCTGTGATTCACAAGTAGGGACAGCACAGCTCACAAAATGACTGCCCCCAGCACAGAGAGCACTGAGTTGCCCAGGGATAGCCAGGTGCTGAGCCACAGCGGCTTCCAGCGCGCCGCGGTAAAGCAGAGTAAGGGCGGGCACAACCTTTATGAGTTATTACCTCCACTGACGCGGAGCGCGCGGCGCGGGGAGGGGGGTGTCAGACCAGATACAGGATGTGCCAGACAGCTCCCTGGTGAGGCACCGCTTCTCACAAACTCTCCTGGAGAGGAAACGCTTTATAAGCTAAAACTCGTTTAGGGTTCAGCTCTTGTTGCCTCCAGAGCCACAAGAAACCAGCATACCAGCTCCCCCGGTGAATCATAGCTTTTGGGAACCTCACCTTGAAGAGCAGGAAAGTCTTTTCTTCAGGTAGAATTGATCTCTTTAATCCCTTCTGCTGGGATTATTGCCTAAACTCCTTCATTTGCCAAAGAAGAAAAAGCAAAAAAGCACAATAAGCACAGCTGCTTGTGACAGTTCCACCCTCTCTTATTCAATTGTTCAGTGGTTTAACATTCATCCTGAATGTTGCAGACCTACTTTTAATTCTTCTAGCTGAGGGGATTCAAGGCTACATTGTTCCAGCCCTCCACTCAAGTGACCTAGCTACAAAACAACAGAATTAATAAAAGAAAAAAAAGGAAAAAAAAAAACCAAATGGAGAAAGACATCCCACCATAAATGCCTTCGTGTTCTGCTGACCCACTTCAGTAAGAACACTGGCAGACTCTGCGTGGCTTCTCACCGAGACTGATTTTGTCCAGACTGAGAACTGCGGACCCTCTGTAAAACCAGTGTTACTGGTTGCAGACGGACGCAGGCTTTAAGGCACCTCCTGCACCAGGTGTGAGCGGGGCTTTACAACTTCTTCACAAGACAAATCTCGGGCCTGTGAATTACCCACCTAAAGTCTGTTTTCACCCATCTCTCTGACATGTTTGTATCAATGCAGTGAATACCATTAAACTGGAGAGGGTACAACAAAGATTCTCCCAAAGACAAGGCTAGGAACAATAGCATTAGTGAGTTACAGTTGGTCATCACAAGACCAAATGGCACATAGGCCTTGCTATACAGCAACACCAACCGGGGTTTAACAAGCGGCAGTTATTGCCACAGATAAATACCAGCTGCCTCACTCCAAGCCTCAACAGTTTAGTTTATATCACAGGTTGTAGTCTTTCATATGTAAACAGAGTTATGCAAACATGTAAATTTGAATTTGGGCTGGTTTTTCAAAGCTAATCTTACACAACGACAGGAGCACCTACACGGTGTACCTGGTCTGAGTTACAAAGGCAGCCTTAAGTCCTTTTAAAAACCAGTCTTTTTGGAACGTACACCACATGTGTGTTTGTACATACATGACTGTAACAACGGCTTGCAGATGCCTCTTTTAACTTTCTTTTGCAATGAATGAATTTGACTGAAGAGCCAAAATCCGGTGCATATGAAAGCTGCAATTTGAAGAATCCTGACAGTGTTAGCCCTTGTTGTGGTAGGGACAGAGCTTCTGTGGGGACTGACCAAACAAGCTTTTTCGGGACTCAAAAAAAAAATCCCCAATAAAAAATTGTGTTGTGAGCCATTTGCCCTTCAGCTTAGTGCTAGGAGCGGTAATGCCACCTACTGATGGCTCTGGATAGTAGCCTCAAGTTCCCAGCCGCTTCCTTCCAAGGAAAGGCAGGCGGCCGCCGCAGACATGCCTGTGGTGCAGAGGGGAGGAGGGAGGCTGTCCTCAGCTGGTGGGCTGCTGAGGACCTGGCCGACTTCACCTCCTTCAGACACGGCAAAATTGGTTTCACTGACAGCCTACAAAAGTTCTTTTTCGAGTTTGTTATTCCAGCCCTCTCTAAATGCAACTATTTTCAGCAAAAAAGCAGCAACTTATTTTTGAAGCATTTGGATTTATTCTGTCTTCTCTGCAAGCATTTTGAACCCCTTTCCCCCTCTCTTTTTCTGCATCTTCCATACTTTTCTTACAGTCCTACTGTTAGCATCCTGTGCTGCCTTATGTGTCCCGATAGCCCCCATTCTTTTTCAAAGCTAACTGGGACTGAGGTGGAGCAGAAGCTTCACTGCTCTTTCTTACAGGTACCAGTGAATGATCTTTACGGCATTGCTCATCTCAGAAGATGTCAGTCCTGGTAGGTTGTTCATGAAAGAACAGTGTAGTTCTAAAACAAATAATCACTGTCCTCTACTGAAATTTATAAGAAGTTCGGTTCATAATAGCAGCCCACCAAGAAACAGCTTTTTAGCTCTCAGCCAAATGACACTTATTAATTTGGAACGTAAATACTTAAGGGCTAACAATGCAATTCCTAGAAGTGACAGAAGCAACTCTGATCGCCCTGTCTCTCAAGACCAGAACCACAAGTATTCGGATTATGGCAAAACTGCTTCAGAGTACTGTAGCAAATCTGCTATGCATTCCATACCGCAAGAACTAGAGGATATAATTATGAGGAATGGAATGAGAAGGAAAGCCTCCTTCTCGCACACCAAAAGCACCACTCTGAGCAGAAGCTCTTCAAAATATATTGTGTATTGTTTCATTTGGAAAGCAAGAATAGTATTTTCAGAAAGAAAACAAAAAGGACAGAGCACACCTTCCTTCTTCATCCAGCCCCATTCTCACTGTGCTTTGAAAAAAGATGGAAAGAGGAAAGAAAGAAAAAAATAAATGGTTGCCATGAAATGTAATGAATTATGTATTGTCAGTCCTGCAGGCGTGGTAAGAAGCATCACTCAACCACTCTACTCACAAATGGTATCTTTAAGAAAACACTGGGATTTACCATTTATGGTTTTTTTAAAGCAGCATTAATATTATACTCGGAGTCAAGAAACGGAGGCGCTAAGGTGGTAAAATACCCCCTCAATTACATCCGTAAGATTTAAAAGTTTTAATGTGCAACTCTAGGACAGAAATCATTAATTTACAATGCACTAAAATCTGAAGGACGGCAGCTTCTTAATTGTATATGCTCACCATAGTTAAGTGCTCAGTCGCGGAAGTACAAAAATCAGTAAGCTTAAGTGACTTACGCTTCATTTTTAAGGCAAAAATAGGTAACAACACAACTGCATACAGCTGCAAAAATATTTACAGATGTGATTAGATAAACAGTTCACTTCTAGCATGAAAATTTTAATGATGTACCTAATATAGCAGAGTGTTATTTGAAAATTACCATTAAAAATGTAAAAATCTAGCTAGGATGAGCAGCACTAACATTTTTACCTGGGCCTCCGTACTCACTGATCTTTGTCCCTAAGCCTCCATCACTGTAACCTGTCCTCTCTCCTTGCGCATTTCCAGCCATATTACACAGGTGCAGGTGTGCCTGAGCAGCCCCGGAGTCCACAGGTGAAAAAGATGGAATGTTAAAAATGTATGAAAAGGTCCCAACAAAAAAAAAGAAATAACAGATCCTGAGAAATAAAATTACAGGGAGGGGAGTGAGGGGGGAAGCTATCTGCAGGTATCAGGAGCTTTGCTCAGTCATCCTTGTCTTTTGCTCCGTGTTTCAGGATGCGTGTGAATTCAATGTAGTTGAAATTCCCCTTTTTGTCGATGGGTGCCTCTCTGTACAGCTCATCCACCTCCTCATCCGTGAACCTGTCTCCCATTGTGGTCAGCAGCTCTCGCAGGTAGTCTTCCTGAATGAACCCTAGGGCGCAAAGTAAGAGGACGGAAGAAAAAGGAGTTTTTACTTTTATCTGCTAACAGATGGATAATAATTTCTCTGAATTCTTAGTTTCGTGAATGAACCCTAGGATGAGACGCATAGAGAGAAACACAAAAGAGAAGCCATTTCTTAGCCCAGTTTTCAAAAGCAGTAAGACAGACATACTGACAGACACGCAATTCACCAATACAGCATGTAATACATGCATTTGCACCAAGAGCCCAAAATACTTTCTTAATTGAATTCTAAAGAAATTACCTGAATGCAAAGGGGAAGTTGGATGCATTTCATGCAGATTTTTAAAAAGAGAGCCTTGTTTGCTGTGATCTAATAATACCTGTGTCCATCTACTGATCTTCAACAGCTCAAAGTGAAAAAACGAGTTCCTGTCACTGCTAGTGTTAATTACACAAGTTGTTCTCTTAATTGAATTATATTTTTCTTGACTTAATTAGATATATTTGTGCGTCCGCTATAAACTAGTTTTCTCTGGGGACTAAATAACCACTGGCTGGCTCTTCACTGCTGCACAATACTCACAATACTGTTGCTGGAGGCAGTTTACATGGATACAGTGGACTGCTGGCAAGCGTCCAGAGAAAGAGTTTATAACAGAAAAGACTTTCAGGCAAGTTAACTCAGGAAGGAGGAAGAATGTTTACTGTGGAGAGATACAGGCAAAGAAGCTTGTCAAAACCAAGGAGGATATACTAAGTTACTTATTTTATGCTAAAATTGTAGCAGAAAATTTTGGAAGAAATTAACAAAGATATAAAAATGAGCAGTTGTTAAGTATGTTCTGTTAATTCAATTTCAATAGATAGGCAGAACTGCCAGTTGCCAAATAATTCCAGGAAAGTTTAGAGATTAAAAAAGGAACGCACATAACAAATACCCAGGGAAGCTGTGGATGCCCCATCCCTGGAAGTGTTCAAGGCCAGGCTGGATGGGGCTTTGAGCAACCTGATCTAGTGGAAGGTGTCCCTGCCCACAGCAGGGGGCTTGGCACTAGGTGATCTTTAAGGTCCACTTCCAACCCAAACCATGCTTTGATTCTATGAAATGGCAGACATAAGAATGCAGAAACTGCTTAATGCTGAAATAAGACCTACCATGCCTTTAAGTGCACGACAGTTACTTCCTTTGAGAAAGAAATTGGTTATTGAACTTTAGTTGGAGAACTATCAATAACAGAACACAGGAGGTAGAAGTATGCTCCAAAAGAAAGATACGTAAACTGTGCAGAACAGCTGGGAATCATAAGTAGACACCCACATCAACTGATGTAGATACAATTAGAATGTGATTTAAAAAAAAAAAAGTTCTGCTTTAGAAGGAGAATTGAATAACTTAAGCAAACAGTTTATTAGAGAGACAAAACCAAACAGGGAATCAATCAGGGCACCAAGATGGAGTCAAAAAGCATGACAAATTATCATGGGGTTGGTGTACGCTGCAGGGAAGGGGAAAAAAAGTGTTTAAACATATGCTAATTAAAACAGCATCATATCCCAGTGCAGACACTCTTAATCGGGTCAAATTTTGGAGTCGTCTCTTTGCAGATGTGCATAAAGAAGGGGAGAAAATAGCTAAAAGAGACTAGGCTCTCTACTTCTGCAGTCCTACAGAGACCAAGTAGTGATGAGAGATGACATAAGGATTAGTATTCAAAGAATGCAAGGCCTTTGGTGCTACAAGTTTAGCCTCAAGAACTTAAATTGCTTCTGTCTGAACACCTAGGTGTTTAAACACTGAACGGGGCTGCCACATTAGGAATACACTAAAAGTTTTAGCAGCACCGCACTGTAAAGCAAACAGTACCCCTGCTCTCCCTCGCACACAGCTTCAATGGAGAGGGGGAGCAACAAATTAACGAAGCAAAATGTAAGATTCAGCCTGTGGCAGACAGCACAAAACAGATGACAACGCAGGATCAAAGAGCAGACAAGAGCAGACAGAGACAGACAGAACTTTTGTACGAATTTCATAGTACTATACACGACTGTAATGCTGAAGCAATATACCCAACTTGATTGGCAATATAGGAAATGTAAGTAAAAACCAAGAAGTACAACTAACTTACCCTCATCAGGAGGATCTGATTTGTATTATTCTCTTTCAAAAGAACAACACGGATGTAGAGCTAGAGAACCCAGCCCATAACACACATGTATGGAGAGTATAAGGTGGGGGGGAGGGAAGGAAAAGAAAAAAGTTTGACATAGCTGGAAATGCTTTTGTCCATTTTTAAGACGAACAAACTGATCAGAAGCCAAATCTGAGAATAAAATGAATGAAAGGCAAACATAACGTGGGTTCTACAAATACATCACACATTATTTTGAAGACTGCATTTTGACTATTCTGAATCAAAAATCAATAAAACAGCATAGCTAACGTTTCCTGGTTAAAATTGGAGGATGGCATAAGGCACAAAAGAGACTGTGGAACCATTATCCTTAAATCATCCTAGCACTAGACTAAAACATTTACCACACAGAGTTGAAATAAAATCAATCTTATCGGTACATGGGGACCTGAACTAGTAACTTATTGTTTACATAGATGTAGAAGGTTACTGTTCAAAAGAACTGGTAGCACAATCATTTTCTTTATATCCTAATTCACAGGCTCTTGTTTTGGAACACACAAAAAAAGCCTGTAGCACAGTGAGTCAGACTACCTGTGGAGAGAAAATAATTAACCTACTAACAAAACTTCCTTCTCTAGGAGATGGTAAAGAGATTTCCCTTGAGAGGGAGGAAGTCAATTAACATTTGAAAAGGCCTTACCAACAGAAACCCTGTTTACCTACACCTCAGCAGGAAGGAGATGCTCTTTGAAAAGGCAAAAGGTGCTAAAAATACACAGACTGAAAATAGCTGTTTGAAATGGAATAATGTCCTTTGAAAGGTTCACAGCACATATCCACAGGTTAGATTGAAATATTGCAGTGGAGAGTCGTAAGGAAAGTTATAGGTGCAGTGACATCCCCAATACAGAGCCTACATAATTTCAGCATGCGCTAGTAAAACATGTTCACAACATGTCAAAGCACTGATAATCTGTAATTCTGCAGAACTGCCCTAAGGATTCATCCCTGGTTGCTACACGCTTCTCCAGAATCTTAGCCTACATGAATAAATACATAAAAGCAATAAACTCTAACCTCAAGATTACAGGAGCAACCTTGAAAGTTTGATATAGTAGAACTGAGCTGTGCATTTTCCTTATTCCCCCCGCCTTGCTATGCAAGTCAGTCCAATCTGTCATTTCTGTCTTCTACACCCCACCCGGTTTTTATCTTTAGATCATTAAGGCTACAGCCCTTCCTGCGACCTGAAAACAAACTGAGCTGCAGGTGAGGGCACGGCACACAGCATTTCTCATCACAACCATAACATACACTGGGCAAGATAAGGGTTTGAAAAGAGTTTATGTAGTCTGGAGAGCCTGTCTCAAAGTATTAAAACCATCAAAGAATTCACATGCATCTCAGATCTACTGCAAGGAGAGGGCAAACTCAGTTGTATTATAGCTTTTACGTCCCTCACTTTTTCAATGCCATAGAAAAATCACATATTACCAATTCGAGTTCTTCATCTTCTTAGGGCAAACACACCTTATTTTGCGCTTTGAGGAACATACACACTGCCCAGGCAGAACACTCTTCTCCAAAGCCTCACAGAAGAATATTACTACTAGTCTTAAGTACTCTCACAGAACAGACAGACAGACAGTTTGTACTCACACTGCGTAATAAATCAAATTCTCATTACTTGGTAGAACATGCCATCTAGAAGGGTTATTGTGTCATACTTCATTTTATAAAGGTCCAAAAAATCAGCATACTATTTAGAAACTCAAATGAACGCCATAAAAGTACCAGTCCCACCACCAAGCAGCTGAGTTTCACCCACATACCTGTTGCTTCTTCATCAAAGCAAGCAAAAGCATTCCTGATGACATCTTCTGGATCGGTGCCGTTTAACTTCTCACCAAACATTGTGAGGAACATTGTGAAGTTTATGGGACCCGGAGCCTCATTCATCATGGCATCTAGGTATTCATCCGTTGGATTCTTTCCTACAAATAAAGGGATTCATATTTGGGTTAGCTCTCAAACTAAAAGAACAAGTAAGCTGAATAGCGTAACACAAACTGAGACACCTCTCATAAGCCATCTCAGACTCGGTGTTTTAATTATAATAGCACAAATTTGCTTGGCAACCGTAAACAGCAAAGCGACATTACCAAGGGAGGCGAGCATATCGTGCAAGTCCTCTTTGTCAATGAAGCCATCCCTGTTCTGGTCGATCATGTTGAAAGCCTCCTTGAACTCCTGGATCTGCGACTGATCAAACATCGCAAATACATTGGAAGTGGCACGCTGAGGGCGCTTCTTGGTGGTCTTCGTCTTTGCCTTTTTGCTAGACATGTTGATTTTTGGACACTAGGGAGAGAAGTAAATACAGTGAGATCAGAACCAGGACTTAAAAAACCCCAAAACTGTACTAAGGTTTAATGCTAAAGTTCACAGATAGAAAACACCTCTAACACCTCCATTTTTTTCTCATCAGAGCAGATTTCCCTAGTCAAGAAAGGAGAAACAGAAGCAGAAAATACAAACAAATGGAAGACAGATTCCTAACTCAAAAAAGTCACTGAAAGAAGACATAAGTGAAACTTGCATGTCGGTCTTCAAAGGGACAGCTTTTGTCTGGGATCCCTTGATCCCTTCTTGACACATGCACCTGCGAGAAGGGAGCTCAGCCTGGTCTCCAGTCTAAAAGCGAGGTTTTGAGAGCTGTCGTTAAGCTTGTGAAAAAGCTCTGTATGGGCACGGGTATACGATAACTGTGTGCAATATTAGTTAGTTGGGAAAAGAGAAACTCAGTTCACCTGAGCTCTGAAGCGCCTACACTTGACACATGACAGTGGTGTAGTTACTATATCGTATAGTATCTCTGTCCTTGCTTTGCCTTCCATTATTTAAAGCACATTAAAAGTAGGAGAAAACTGCAAAGCATGTTTCTGCTCATACCAATAAGTCCTGCCTGACCTCCATTTACTTTTATGTATTTAATTTTACCTGAAATATACTACAGGTCTCCCATAGCTGAAAGCTGGCTTCTGCTGCCTACTCCTTCAAGCAAAAAGGGAAAGCAATCAACTCACGCTGCTTTTGCTCGTCTCCCTAGAAAAACTGCTCAGGAAAAACATGTCTTCACCCGAAAAAGAGGGTAGCTGAGCTTGGGTCTGAACAACGCAGAGCAACAGTCCATTTATTCCATCGCTCCCCCTGTCATCGACTTTACCTGTTGCTAAGCCTGCTGTGGTTTCCGTCACGCTGTGCCTCGGAGCAAGCTTAAAGATTCTGCAAAACGAACCAGGGGCGAACGCATTTTATCCTTTAGGGCAGGTGGGAAGGAGGGAGGGAGGGATGGAGGAAAGCAGGAAAGCTACACGCAGCCCACCTTTCACCACAGAAGGCTGCCTGACCTCCGAACAACCTGGCAGCCACCCCTTTGCCCTAAGCTCGGGCTAGCGGGGAGAACGGGCCACAACGCTCAGCTCCTCAGCCAGCGAGGAGATTTAAAAAGGAATAATAATAATAATAAATATATATATATATTTAA
>VZSF01001813.1:679329-699379 GCA_013398295.1 Chionis minor
AAAATTTTTTTTTTTTTCTTTTTTTTTTTTTTTTTTTTTTTTTTTTTTTTTTTTTTGCGTATCACCCCAAAAACGGAGCTTCGGTCCGTCATCCTGAAGCCTCATCCAGCGACCGCCGAGTTAATGGGTTCATGGTGTCATTAGAAGTGAGGTAAATGAAGCCCAGGCATTTGGTAACACGCTGCCCAAACTAAGCGTGAGGTGTTACCTTTACCTTCAGTCTTCCTCGCGTTTCGCGTAAGGGAACAGAAAAATTCTAGTTTGCATCTTTAAGACTCGCACATGAACATGACTTAACACCTTTCACAGCCACAGGTTATGAGGCCCTCCCTGGACGATGTGTTCTTCATAGAATCGTAGAATGGTTTAGGTTGGAAGGGACCTTAAAGACCATCTAGTTCCAACCCCCCTTGCATGGGCAAGGACACCTCCCACTACGCCTGGTTGCTCAAAGCCCCATCCAGCCTGGCCTTGAACACTTCCAGGGATGGGGCCTCCACAGCTTCCCTGGGCAACCTGTTCCAGTGCCTCACCACCCTTATGGTGAAAGATTTCTTCCTGGTATCTAGTCTAAATCTTTCCTCTTCCAGTTTGAAGCCAATACCCCTTGTCCTATCACTACATGCCCTTGCAAAAAGTCCCTCTCCAGCTTTCTTGTAGGCCACTTTCAGATACTGGAAGGCTGCTATAAGGTCTCCCCAGAGCCATCTCTTCTCCAAGACGAACAACCTCAACTCTCTCAGCCTGTCCTCGTAGCAGAGATGCTGTAATCGTCGCATCATCTGTGTGGCCCTCCTCTGGACCCACTCCAACAGGTCTGTGTCCTTCCTCATGAAAACAGTGCAAAGGATAACTTCTTTTTTTTTCTTTTCATTTACTGATGTAGGAACTCAAAGAAATTGAGGTAGAAGCTCTTTTTAGTGCTCCTCCGAGGATGGGGGTCTGAAATGCCTTCAGAAGGAGCAGTTTGGTTTTAGCTCATGACTGCTGCTGCATTCTTGAAATTTTTCTGAACCGAATGCTTATTCACATTGTGCATATTGAAGTCCCATATAAATCACGTGAGCTTCAAGAAGCTGTTGTTTAGTACAGAGAAAGATTCGGAAACATTGTCAGATGGGGAAGCTGCACTGTTAGTTCATAATTCTTTCAACTCCTGCTGTCAGTTTTGTTGGTATACAGTTGGTATCTTGGTAACTCCTAGGGAGAAAAGGGAAAAAGACATGAACAGCCTTTTGCTGAAATTATCGATTATATTTACAAATGTAAATGGATTACGTTTAGGCACTGTACATACTGAAGTTATCAGAATATATCATCTAGACATTGCAGTTCCAAATTTGAAGGGAGACCCTTCAATGGCTGAAAGGCCCAACTTTCCCTGCCCTCCCCTCAAACCGGAAGAGTTATTTTATGAGGTCTGAGAATTTGGCCTAATTATGAGAATACTTCCCCGATGAATTTTAATACCGCTTTTCTAAAATTTGCCTCAAAATGCAATGGAAAAAAATAGTGAACTTTGCTGAATTGAAAGCATGAGCTTTTTCATGTAAAAAGTTTTGGGGAAAATTCCTCTGTACTTACTAGACATGGCACATAGTTTCAGGGTAATTATGTGCAAAATGTGAGTGGGCAGAAAAGCAGTAGAAACACCAAGATAGTAAGAGAGTTATTAACATGCTCCGTGATAATCTTGAACAACTGAATTGTGTGTTGAAATTTAATTATGAAAATAGTTATTTGATATCTTAATTTAAAATCCTTTCATCAGTTACTTTAAATGGAACTACTACTGCAAACATACTCTATATTGTATTGTTCCATGCTATTAAAAAAGCGTTGTATGAAACCTGGCACTGTGCACGTTGTTCCCAGTGTTTAACTTTCAAAGATGTGAGAACAGGTACAGTAATATTACTCGCCCACTATGAGATCACTTCTCACTGACAAAATTGTCTGTCTCTTTGTCTCTCTCTCTCTCTTAAAGATTTTGTCTTCAATTTGTCGCATCATAGTGGAACAAGCAGCAGTTGTTAAATGCAGACCATTTTCTGTGCAATGTAAATCTATATAATGCTTTTACAAGTGGTTCAATTTTACTTGATTCCAGCATTCATGATACCACTAAAGAAATCTAAAACGGAAAAAAGGGATTTGTTTTGTCTCTTATGATATTTGGAGAATATTTTTTTTACTCATTGACAAAAAGCTTAAAAAGGAAGGGGGGGGGGGGGGGGAGTAAAGGTCTTTTTTTTGTGAATGTATTAGCTTGTGCTACAGCTCTTAATTAAGAAGATCTGTTGTGCTTTGTTTCTGCTGTTTAAACCTCCCTGTGGAGAGGATGATGCTTGAGGATGGTACCTGTGAACTGCCCGCAGCCTTGAACAGTGCTTAGCTCCCTGTGACTGTGCATCCCTGGCTGATGCTGGAGAGGAGTGTGCCTGTAGAGTCATGGAGTGTTAGGGGTTAGAAGGGACCTCTAGAGATCATCTAGTCCAACCCCCCTGCCAGAGCAGGTCCACCTACAGCAGGTTGCACAGGATGGCATCCAGGTGGGTTTGGAATGTCTCCAGAGTTGGAGACTCCACCACCTCTCTAGGCAGCCTGTTCCAATGCGCTGCCACCCTCAAAGGAAAGTTCCTCCTCGTGTTCAGATGGAACTTCCTATGTTCGTGTTTGTTACCTCTTGTCCTGTCACTGTGCACCACTAGAAAAAAGACTGGCCCCCTCCTCCTGGCACCCTGTCTTTAAGTATTTGTAAGCATTGATGAGATCCCCCCTCAGCCTTCTCTTCTTCAGACTAAGAAGACCCAAGTCCTTCAGCCTTTCCTCATAAGAAAGATGCTCCAGCCCCCTAATCATCATTGTGGCCCTTCCTTGGACCCCAGTCCCATTTCCTGCTGCCTTACAGGCTGTTTCTGAGAGTACAATGAAGTCGGGGGCTGTTTCTTGAGCAGGCTGCTCTGTGGACTGATGGTGCTCCCTGACTGCGGGGAGAGCTGTGCTTGCAGATCGCTATCTGATGGGACGACAGGCCTGGTCTTGACGGCAACCTTTGGGCTCCTCTAGAAGAACAGCCCAGGCACATCCCGGGGAGAGCGTGTTCTGGGAAGCCCGAGGCTGAAATGGGTAGCTCTGCTGCTAAGTGGTTCATCCAAACTTTTGCCACCACACAGCGCCGGAGCGAAGCATTTCCGCGCCTGCTCTGCAGACAGCGTGCCTTCCCCGCTCCTGTGGGGTTGTACCAAGGAATAGTGCCACCTCGTGATGAGCTCCACGTTTACACAGCGTTTCTTCTGGGGGCTGCAGAAAACTGCTTGCACTACCGCAGCCAAGAATGTATGCCCTAAAATTGTTTATTTCTCAGTACCGCCTAATTTCCTACATAAACCATACAGAATAGGAATTAGTTTATCCGCTCTGAAAACATGACTTTTGTTTCAAATGCTGAGCTCTTAACTCCTTCAGTTTTCTTCCTCCTACTACTTTTTCCTTCCGTGCTCCCACATGCTTTCTCATTTATGTCAGTCTTGTTGAAGAAAAAAACTTTTTAAGCAAAATGTATAAAATTTTCCTAACCTTTCCATTCTAAAATTCTCAAATACTTTGGTGCTGTTGAAATGTTTTCCTAGACTTATTTTCTTTGAACTGTCTAAAAGCCTTCAGAATTATCTGTTTCATACTTAAGTTCTAAGGCAATAGACAGCAAGCAATTTACAGTAAACCTTTTCCCTTCTTTCATTTAATTCTCTCCGTTCCCTCACCTCTGCTGAGTTATGATGACAGTGCAAATGTTTGTGATTAACTTGGTTGCTTAATGAAGCAGAATCAGTGTGTCATATGATGTTTCTTTACGAATCTCAATGTTACAGGAACAGCGGCCCTGGCTCACAGCAAAAGTCTGCCTAGTCCAGGATGCCCTGGCTGTACTGATGTGTATTCTGGATGTGGAAAGCAGGGAGCAAAGTCTTGTCCATCCTTTGGTGAGCTGCCATTCCCGTGTCTGCTCTGTCTGCCCCACAAGGCAACTGCACGGACAAGTGGGGGCCAGCGGACTGGTCTGCTTGTTTGTGGTCATGGCGTACCGCTTGCTCGCTGCAAGGCCAGACAAAATACGCGTATCATCCGCAGCGCCTGCATTTGGCCGTACACAACAGGGAGCAGCAGAGCAAGCCTGTCAGGGTTGCTCAGGCTGGAGTTTTGCTCCACGTTCAGCTCTTGCTGCCTCCTAAGAAAGTGAGAACCACGAAGCTGGGGTTAGATGAGATTGTCCAAGTCTCACCCTGATTTTTCAGCAAGTCAGAGTTGGCCCATAAAGTGGGGAAGGGGAAGCCCAGCAGCTGTGTCCTCTTCCTGCTTCCTGTATTTCTAGGTGGAACACCACTGGGATGTGTCTACTGGCTCCTTAGATGCCTTCAACAAATAATAGATGCTGTGAGGTCTACCCTAGCAGGTCCCTGGAGAGTTTTACTGTTTTTTGTTTGTTTGGTTGGTTGGTTTGTTTTGTTTTTTCCCCCTAAACCTTGGAATCATCAGATTTTTTTTTTTTGGAATATCTCCTTCTCTATACTTCCTCCTCTTTTTGGAGGAGAGAGAGAATTGGGAAAGAAATAGGGTTTAGCCTATTCTTAAGAGGAGGGCAGCAGCAATGGCCATATGCAGGTATTGAGGGAAGAATAAGAGTCAGGGAAGCCTGTGATATCCTCCCAGAATCCTCTCCCAACCTCTTCTATGTTTAACTCATGGAGGGATAAGCCACCCGGAGCCAGATGTGGTACTTAGTAACCCATGATGGACTACTTGTATGAACTTGCCTAATACGTAGTCCTTGAATTGATGTAAACTTAGCATCCGCAGTATCCTTTGCAGGTGTTTTGGGATTCCTTTGCAAAGTAGCTATTTCTTACATGAAGAAATTCACCTTACTAATTTTGAAGCTACCTATTCCTGGTTTTCGTCAATGCTCTAGGCTTTCTTTTGGAAGAAGTGCTAAGTCTGCATTGTATGTCCACCTCTTTCGTGTTACTTTTGCTTCTACAGAGCTCTTGCATGATCCGTCAGCTGTAGCACAGACTCCTGCTTAGGTAATTTTTCTTGTACAGAGGCTATTCCATACCCTTGGTCATCACAGAAGTAAGACTAAGGATAAGCATAGGAAGTAAAAAAAAAGAGTATAAAAAAGGAAACTAGATGAAAAAGCATACTTGTGATTTTTCCCATTGAATTAAGAATTAAAAATGTGTGTAAGTTGCATGGTTTTGGCAGTAAAGAGATTTTCTTGAGCACATTATCACTGTTCAACAGGAGTAGCAAATGCTACTTGCAGAGGTTAAGTATTGACAGCACAATCAAATATTTCCAAGTTTTGTTCTAAGTCACTTCTAGGTCAAAACAGTCATATAACAAAAGCATTTTGGCTGTCAATTGCTTCACCTAGTATTTGGCTCATCCCTCTGCCTTTCCATCTCTTCTTCCCTGATTCCAGCTGGCATCTGTTGTCTCTGTCACACTATCCCAAGAGCAGTGCTGTATCGGTCATTTTTTTTGTGATGCTGGGAGTGTCCCAGGGTTGTTCTGGAATCTCTCCAAAAGTAGCTCCAGTGCTGTGATCCGAAGGGAGAAAGCTTCGGAAGTCGTGAGTGAAAGAAGGGATTCTGAATGCATGTCTTTGCTTGGGTCTTTTCGAGGGCCTCAGAGCAAGACTTCTAACCGGCTGCAGGGTATTCCCTGCTTTCATTCAAAGACCTCATCACAGAATCACAGAATGTTAGGGGTTGGAAGGGAACTCTGGAGATCATCTAGTCCAACCCCCCTGCCAGAGCAGGTCCACCTACAGCAGGTTGCACAGGATGGCGTCCAGGCAGGTTGGGAATGTCTCCAGAGTCGGAGACTCCACCACCTCTCTGGGCAGCCTGTTCCAGTGCTCTGCCACCCTCAAAGGAACGAAGTTCCTCCTCGTGTTCAGATGGAACTTCCTATATTCAATTTTATATCCATTACCTCTTGTCCTGTCACTGGGCACCACTGAAAAAAGACTGGCCCCCTCCCTTTAAGTATTTATAAGCATTGATGAGATCCCCCCTCAGCCTTCTCTTCTTCAGACTAAGAAGACCCAAGTCCTTCAGCCTTTCCTCACAAGAAAGATGCTCCAGCCCCCTAATCATCTTCGTAGCCCTTTGCTGCACCCTCTCCAGCAGTTCCCTGTCCTTAAACTGGGGAGCCCAGAACTGGACACAGTACTCCAGATGTCGCCTCACCAGGGCAGAGGTGACAGAACAGAACAGAACAGATACAGGACAGAACAGAACAGAACAGAACAGAATGAAAACAGTAAGTTACTGCTTTCCCAGGTGGTCCCTGGGAAAGGGCTGAAGCATGAAAAATAAAGGCTCTCAGAGAATGTACTGAAGCCTATAGAAGAAAAATAGATTCTTTCTCCACACTGAAAATGAGACACAGCTCTATGTTGACTTTCTGGTAACTTGCAGTGTCCATAGCCAAGGAAAAGGCGAGAACGTTAAGTTCTGTAGAGCATTGTATGGCCTAGGCCAAGGACAAAGCAGAGAAATATAATGGAACATAAATAAAGTCAGTGTCTGACAGGTTGTAAAACAGGAGAAAATTAAAAGCTCTTAATTTTTTTTTTTAAATCTGCAGCTCGATCACTGCATGAATGGGCACTGAAACATTTTTGATGGAGTATCAAGGGACTGCGCTCAGCAGACAAGGTGCTCCTTGCATTCCCAAGTTCCAAGTCCTTTATATATAAGAACAGATTTTTTTAAAAAAAGAAAGAAAGAAAAACTTGAAAAGTAGATCTCAGGCTGTTGATTTGTGCCACATTTTTGTCCCTTGCTACCTGTTCTCTATGATAAAGAAGTCCCTGTACTGCCACTTGTGCTCCATGTCCATCACTTGTTTTTTGTCCCAGCTGCTAAATTGCAATAATTTTAGCCAAATCTTTGTGGATTTTTCTCCCTGTTTTGCACTAGTTTTAAACAGAAATATTGCCAGACACCATGATTCCACAATGTTTATAAGTGAAATGCAAAAATAAATGTTGATAAGGTATTCTTAGTAAGAAGAGAGCGAGGCCTCCAGTCTTTCAAACAACATGTAATTAGTTCTGCTAAACCTAAGGACATAGATACGTGCCATCTCCTCACATACTAAATTAGCGTTTGTGTCTATCTGACAATGTGTATGTTGAAATAAGGAAGGAAATGAAAAGTGCTCAGTGCTTGGCCGAAGGCCTAAAGTGGTATTTTAAACATAGCCAGAAAACTAGGAGGAGTGTATTTATTCAGGTGTTTGACATAAAAAGGAAGCTGTTATCAGTTTTCTTATTAGCTGATGCCTATGCAAGTTTGGTTAGCTGGTGGAGCAATTTCAAAATCAACATGCTTCTTGTGACGTGGTAATACGTTGCCGGTATAAAACCTATTGCATTCAAGATGCTTAGCTCATAGTTAAGGAAAAGAATTCAAGAGAGAAAAAGAACCCAAACAAAACAAAAATCAGTGTCTGTTAGACGCAGTGCTAAGTCAAGGCTCGAGTTACTTGTGTCTGACGCCAACTCTATTTTAGCAAATACTGAGACAGGGCTCGCAAGTCTCATTTTACACCCACTCACTTGAATATGCCAGACAGAGGCTGGAAATTAGTGCGAAATGCTGTCTTTTAACACCCAAGGAGCTATGCCCATGACATTCATAAGGAAAAAACCAAAACAAAACATAGTTCAATATTTAGTGAGGTTGTACTCACAGATACCCTAAAATAGTCAAAGTGAGGAAATGACAAATTAAGGATTAGATAAACCTTGCAAAATTGAGCACTGGCAGCTTACAAGAATGCCAAAATGAATTCTGCTGTCGTGCACCATCTTCTCCTGTAGGCACGGCACAGATGTTGAAGTTAGTCTTCACCTGCCTAATCCTGTGGTATTTGTAACCAACTTCCAAGCTTTATCACAGCGCAAGGCTGGTTTACTAAGGGACCAAATCGTGGCTGCGTGGCAGAGGAGTCTGCACGCAGCAAGCAGTTGGGATTTTCCAGGAGGTGGTTTGATTTCCTGCTCTCCTGTTAATGACATGCTTCTGAGAAACATGTAAACATCCTCCCTTCGTGCAAACTGCATGACCCCTTAAGCCCTGTGATGCAACGTCTGTTATGTGCGATCTGTTCTGTAGGGAACGTCACACGCTTGGTCTCAAAAGATTCCTTGGCGGTAGTTGTTTCTGTATTGTTGAAATTTGCAATACAAGTTATTTTTTTAAAGGTCTAGCACAGGGATTCACAAAGGATGTGCTACCACAGCACAGTGCTGTGTGCTTTGCTCCCAGCAACTGAGTTTGCTCCTACCCGAAATGAGTGGTCCCAGAGAACAGTATGTGTACAGGCACACAGACTGCAGAGGAAAATGGGAGGATGAGTCTCTTTTTTTTCTTTTTTTCCTTACGATTAAAAGTTTCTTGTCTAATAGATCAAAAGATTAGGAAAACAGGGATCTCTACGGAGTTGCTGCTCAGAGCACAACAAAAATGAGCTGCGTGGAATTTATTTTTTTCCTGATACTGCTTTTCAACATTTCATGACAACTTACTCTTACGCTGCATTTTGAGAGGCATTTGCTGATTTCTCTTTGCCTCTCTATTGTTCCTGGCTTCTATAATACTGTTTCTGAGTTACTGTCATCCTAAATCATTTTTCCAAAGGTGGAGGTTATCTAAAAATGACAGCAGACTTTGAAAACTTAAGGAAGCAAGCCAAAATAGGAGCACGGGTCCATGGGCAATACCAGTGGCAGATTAACTGCTGATATCCAAAACGGTCCTGACTCCGATTATTACTCACCCGTTACTTGGACTTGCATTGTCTGAATGCTTTCAGTATGGTAAAAGAGCTATTTGTTGCCCTTTGATGTTCCCCAGGAACATACCAAATAATAGGTTAGTAACGTTACTGACAAGAAAAGGCCGTGGCCACAAGAAACGCGATGACAAGATTTCAGGTATTTTCCAGCTTTTGGAACCAATGCACTGGGCAGGCCCCAAAGGCGTACTGTTACTGATGGATGTCCTGTGCCAGGATGGGGCCCCTAAGTTACATTTTGTTTCTCAACAGAAGATAGTGATCCTGGAAACAAGCGATCTAAAGATAGTTCTTCGGTCAGTGGTGAAATGGATCCTTACTTCAGAGTGTACGAACACCACCTCTGTGACATCAGTGAGTTGCTGAGCTAGTATATTAAGCTGACTTCATGTTGTGAAGTGCTTCAGTCATCTGATCGCTGTTTGATAAAAGATGATTTTTTTGCTTAAATGCATTGTAAAGACCAGAAACAAGTGTATTCTGAGTCGGTTAAAAAGCTGCTTATTACAAGTATCTCCAACAACAGTGCTGGGGGGGAGCAGGCAAGCATACACCAGCAGCTCTTCACACAAACGTCCTCTTTGGAGGTTTCGCGTGCAGCTGCAGTAGCTCTTTGGCTTCAATTCGACCTTTGCAGATGTAGCCTTAGAACAGGGTCACGTAAAATAAATCACTGCTTTTCGGTAGTGCTTCACAGGGCATTAGTTATCACTGTAGATGCAAGACTATTAAATGCGTGCATCAGGCTATGAAAATAGTTTTTCATCATGAGCTTCGCCTGGCATGGAGCTTGGAGACCGTTATAGTGAACCCCAAGGGAAAAAAAGATTAGCTTCCAAGATTTTGACTGCAAAATGCTAAATCTAAGTCATCAGAATCTTAAGCTGTTTCAGTGACCGAAGTTATTTTTATTTTTGGAAGTGGATTATTGATGACACATCCCTACAGCCCTCGGCACGCAACCTCAGCTGTCTGGACATTCCTCGCTGCCTAGTTACAAAACGCATCTGATGCTCTTATATGGTCTCTTGGCTGGGTCTGCAGGTCTTGTAGACTTCCAGCAACTAAGGGGTTTGTGCCCACTCGCAGGTTAACTGCTCTCCTGCATTACAGCACAGACACAGGGCAAACCTGAACTTGGAAGGTGATGATCAGATAAGACTCAAACATCCTTGGAAATTCTTCCTCAATATCAGGCCTCCCTGAGTAGGTGTCTCCACATTAATAGAGTTTCCTGTCCCCATGCCCTAATCAGAGAGCAGCCAAGAGCGTAGCACCCACACAGCGCGACAAGCAACAAAGCAGCTACATCCTACGTTTCAGCTGGCTGTTCAAACACTAAAAGCAGCAGTACAGAAGGTTTTGAAGCAGACAATTTCAAGGAGGATACCAGATTCTTTTTTATGCAACTTATATTTATGATTTTAAAGTCATTACTTTAAAACTTATTTCCAGCAAAGAACTCCCAAAACAGCTGGCTTGTCTGCCAATTACACAGCCTAACTAACATACCAGCGTCTAAAATTTACTGAGAAGGCAGCATCAGGAAAAGAATGGTTTAGGGACCCAGTGTTCCTAACAGAAGAAAACTGATCTTCTGAATCTTACACCATTTAGACATTCAAAGGGAAAAAATAAGATAGTGTAGCATCTATCCTTAGAGCAGGCTGCTTGCATGTACACACACAATATTGAATTACAGATGTGACAAGATCAATCTGAAGAAGTGACAGCATAACTGTTCTTTGGCTTAATGTTACCTAGCAACATTTCAACAGGACTGTGTTTCCTAGATCTCCACACGGTTGTCTTTGTCATGTGGGCAGTGTAGGTGACAACTTCCATACATGTAAAAAGCGCTATTGCTGGAACCTTGCAGGCATCCCATGAAGAAATACCTCAGCAAGCACACTGAAGAGTGCTGAGATAGTTTAAAAAAAAACTTTTGCAAAAAGGAGCAAGCGTTGCAGTCTGAAGTAGTATAGCAGAGAACATAGTCTGGGTAGGAGAAAAAGAAAAACTGAAGCTATGTTACAGTCAGCAGATAAAACATAAAATTGGGAAAGAATGGCTGAAAACTCATTTTAATTAAGCCCAGAAGTGGAAGAAACCACCCAAGAATAAAGCAAAAAAAATAACCAGAGTACACCTACTGAGTATACTTTGTCATGTTAACTTACTTAACCAAGCTAATTTCAGAATATCTTCAAGAACTGCCACCCTGGGAACACGAGCAAGATTAAGTAACCAAGCCTTTATGCTACCACACAGGAAGCGAGACAAACTCTCCTTACAGTATAAGCTGTCACAGCCTTTACAAACCCCTTAGTGAAGTAAAATTCCTATTCCCTGGGGTCTTAAGTCATGTGAAATAGCTCAGGGCCTGGTTTCTGGATAAAAGGTCACCACTTTAATTGATAAATACATAGGTTAAGATAAATTCCCCTTATGCTTTTCAGCTTGCAGTATCCAAGTGAATGAGACATATGGAAGGATATGGTTACGCTAAGAAATGAGAGAACAAACTTTTTTCTTGGTATTTGAGACAATAGCATCAGCACAGCTGGTTTTGTCTGAATTGAGTCTTGCTTAAATGCCATCTTATCGATGTAGCTGAGGAAAAATGTGTGATCTTTTAAAAAGTGAGGGGGGCTTTGCACATATAGGGTTTTACCAAGTTAATTCTCAAAACTACTGTACTCACATGCTGACATGCAAATTAAAAGCTGCAGAACAGTAAAGCTTTCCGTAAGTTTTCTGGCCATGTATTGCTGTTAATTAGTGCCAGCACAGACACTGTAGCTCTGAGATAGATTCCTTTGTACAAGCTTCCTTCAATAGAAGGGAAAAAAATATGCCTAATTCCCACTTATTGCCAGCATAAAATCTTAGCAAACAGGGATGCAAACTTTGACATGAAAAATATTACTAAAAAGCTATCAACATTAAAAGAAAATAAAAGCTGGGTATGATACCTGCTTAAGAATTATAAATGTTCTCTGCTGGCCATTAGGCAATATTAAGAGTCTTCCCTAACCATTTCTTTGGCTAACTACTTAAAACACTAGTCAGATCGCACTTCAAAAACCTGAGATAAGAGATCTGTACAGCTGCATTTGTAAAGAAATCAGAACAAACTACAAGGAGCATTTCAGAACTGTGACACCGCACAAACCATTATGAAAATAATTTTTCTAGCTTGATTTACAGTTGCAACTAAAATACAATTAAAACACCTGCATTTGTAAATGCATAATAGAACAGTTATTCTTAAAAAAAAAGAATTTGAGGGATTTTATCTATATAGCAATCTTTATTTCAAAATGGCGTTTATTACAAAAATGTAAAAATCCAGCTAAATCGGAAACATTGAGATTTTTTTCCTGGACTATCAAGCCCATGGATCTTTGTCCCCATATCCTTTTCCTCCCAATATTTTCCCCACTTCCAGTCTGATTACACAGGTGCCAAAGTGCCTAAATGGCCTGGAACAGATAAATACATTGAGAAAGGCAAAAGCTGTAAAGCTAAATGCATGCAACAAGTTCTATCAGGGAGAAACCCTCAAAAATAAACCTAAGTGTAAAGCAGAGATAGTCTGCAGGTATCCAGAGCTTTGCTCAGTCATCCTTGTCTTTCGCTCCATGTTTCAGGATGCGCGTGAACTCAATGTAGTTGAAATTCCCCTTTTTGTCGATGGGTGCCTCTCTGTACAGCTCATCCACCTCCTCATCCGTGAACCTGTCTCCCATTGTGGTCAGCAGCTCTCGCAGGTAGTCTTCCTGAATGAACCCTAGGGCGCAAAGTAAGAGGACGGAAGAAAAAGGAGTTTTTACTTTTATCTGCTAACAGATGGGTAACAGTTTCTTTGAATTCTTAGTTTCAATTAAGGAGACCTACAGCCTTTGTTGCCAAATGAAAACACAACCATTAAAGACTATTACTGTAACTGCGAAATACTTACAAGCATTCCATCAATTCAAGCCTCTTAGTTAACTTGCATTGTCTCACTACTACAAGTGAAAGCCATTTTACGATTTGCCAGTGTTAGAACACTCCTAACGAAAACCACTAAAACAAAAAAAGGTGGAACTTGACTACCAATGTTCAGCAAGTACATCAAACACAGGAAGTTTCAAGTATTTCCAAGATTATAAATTGATCTTAAATCAGTGACAAAACTCGTATTTCCAGACTGGTTGCAAAGAATAAATTTTTGGGGTTATTAAACAAGCAGCCTTATGTAACTTGTGATTCCTTCTATCACCGGTCTTCTAAGTCACACAAGGTTTTTTTTATATTAATTTTCTTCTCCTTCAAGTGCAGCTTAACATACAGAAGGTGCATACAAGTTGCTGAAAGAAAACAAGTTCTTCATAAGAGCACAACTTTGAAGACAAGGATTCCCCTTAAAAAAGTTGCCCTGAAGCAGAACTTGAAGTCAGGAAAAATGTAGGACCCTGGTACCCAATCAACATCTTTTTTTCCTTTCTCCTGTCTTGAACCAAAGTGCCAGAATTTTGGGATTTAAAGTTTTGTAGTGTTTGGAAAGCTAATTTTAGTTGCTGAGGATACATAGCATGATTTTTAGTTTGCAGAAATCAGAATTTTCAGAGTTAAAAAATTCATCACCACTTCTATGAACACAATTATTTATTGTTACAAAAATAAGAAGTAGTAATATATATATACATGGTTATTTTACCCACATACCTGTTGCTTCTTCATCAAAGCAAGCAAAAGCATTCCTGATGACATCTTCTGGATCGGTGCCGTTTAACTTCTCACCAAACATTGTGAGGAACATTGTGAAGTTTATGGGACCCGGAGCCTCATTCATCATGGCATCTAGGTATTCATCCGTTGGATTCTTTCCTACAAATAAAGGGATTCATATTTGGGTTAGCTCTCAAACTAAAAGTAAGCTGAATAGCATAACACAAACTGAAACACCTCTCATAAGCTATCTCAGACTCGGTGTTTTAATTATAATAGCACAAATTTGCTTGGCAACCGTAAACAGCAAAGCGACATTACCAAGGGAGGCGAGCATATCGTGCAAGTCCTCTTTGTCAATGAAGCCATCCCTGTTCTGGTCGATCATGTTGAAAGCCTCCTTGAACTCCTGGATCTGCGACTGATCAAACATCGCAAATACATTGGAAGTGGCACGCTGAGGGCGCTTCTTGGTGGTCTTCGTCTTTGCCCTTTTGCTGGACATGTTGGCTGTTGGTTCTAGGGAGACAGAAACAGAACTGAGATTTAGCCTTATTAAAATCAGATTACAAGTCCCTGAGGGAGAAATGGATAAAGGAATATCAAATTCCATGTTATAAGCAAATACTCCAAAGCACACATTTATTTTAATATCTCCTGCTCTATTTTCTTTCATTTGGACTTCACTTGCAATTAAGCATAACGTCTTTCAAGGTTCAGGGACTGGCACTGTAGGCCAACAGCAGGCTACATTAAAAACCAAATCAAATCATATTTCTTAACATGAAACTCACACAGTGCTTGTATTGCTGATTCAATACTTTATCTGTGTCTTCCACGAATTAAGATGACCACATACTTAGCAGTTTAGGAGGCACTATTGACCTACCGCGTAGAAGGATATAGGCTGCTAACCCTGCATGGTATGTAGTGGTTAAATAAATCAAGCAGTACGCTAAACTAACATTTGGGGGGGGGGGGGGGAGGGAAGTATTTTAGGCTCTTAATAGCCTTGGAATAGCTGCTCTTAAAAGGGCAGTAGGTCTCAGGACACACCCTGACAAGAGCCTGATGTTTTTGTGAAGATCGTTGGATGGTGCTGGAGCTGGAATTATCTGCCCGAGAACTTCTACTAGAGTGCTTCCATCAAAGTCAGCTAGAGGACTGCATGTGTTAGAAAAAGGACACTAGTGTGGTTCAAAAGCACTATATTGCTAATCTGTCACACAGTGGCACAGTGGAACTGTTACACAATACATATGCAAATGCAAGCATACTCTTTTTAAAATTAATGAATGACATAATAGTTTTAAAATTCTGAAGATTGTTTCTTCTAAATTATCAACCTTTTCAAACATTTATGTATTCTCATAGAATCTTTATACAGTTTCACATATCACAAACAAAACTAATTTCATCATTTCCCTTGAGCTGTCAAAAGAAGAAATAAATGTGATAGTTTACATGTTATAACACTAATATAATCAGGGTAGAAGTGAGGCTTTTAAGTTAATTGCTTCTTTTTAGCTGGGCAGATACATTTAGTGTTCAATTATGGTTGATGTTACAAACACAAAAAGCTGAGTCATTCACTGAAGTGCAAACACAAAGACCCCAACATTACTATTGGATCAAAGTAAGGTAAACCCTGTTTAACTTACTTTCTAAAAGTTGTGTACACCTTTATGCTTTATTTTTATCTAATGCAAGCAATCCATGCTGCTAAAATCCTTTACTATGCCCAAACCAAATGTTGTGCAAACCAGATTCCTTCCATCCTTGATTTTGAATTTTACAGGAAGCACCTGCAGCAAGCGTCCTGAAAGAGGACAAATCTAAGCTTCACCTGTAGTCACAAGAATGCCAACATTTTCAAATTTAAACCGAGTATTAATTTTGTAACTTTACAAAAATTAACTGGTCAGAAATGCAATTCTAATCAGAGTCACAGCACAGTTATCACATAGTTTGGTTTCTCAGATAGTTCGCCCAAAGTTAACTATGTTTTCTGTTAAGACTGCTGAAAAGCAAGACTGAAGGCATTAACTTGGATTCATCCTTAAAAAAAGGGACTAAAATTAAGCAAAGTAACTCCCTTACATAGTCAATCAATCCAATATTCAGGCAAACAAGGAGTTTTTAATTAAAGGAAAGACATTTTACCTTGCTTTGTATCAGATACAGGACATGCTTTACCAAGCATCTGGATCATAAAAGGATATTCCATGGTTACGTCCTTCTCAGTCCGTCTACAGTGTTACTGATTTCATCTGCTAATTCCACACTTTTAAATCCTACATGCATATACAACGCTCCTCTGACGTATTAAAAAAAACCCCATTATGTCCTGAACTAAAAATAGCCTATGAAATGCAACTACGCATCATTCAACAACACTGAAGTTCTCTTCATTGCATTCACTAACCACAAGCTATCTGAGATGTCTGGCCTCCAACACCACTTCAACAAATAAATATGAACTCCTGACATCTAGATATTTGTGAAGACAGCTGACAATAAAGGTAGTTTGCTTTCGAGCCGCACTCAAGGGTTGTGCATAACTTCAGTCTTTTTCTTACTTCCGTAAAAACACTTATACAAGTTAATGTTAAACTTTGAATTATCAAGTAAAAGTTCCACTACCAGGGATAGAGTTGAACAGCATCTGTTAATAACTGTTCTCCGAAATAATTCATAGTTTTCAGGATACGGCCTGTTCAAAATAAACTAAAAAGTCTACTTTGTATGCGCCGCAAGGCAGCGCTCCCAGCAAGCCACTACCTGCGATTTACTTGGGTATAATTCAATCCTTAACGAGAGGAGGTAACAACAAAAGCAGACTACTGCTGACTGTAGCTACACACGATGGAAGAGAGCCCGTGTCTTTTCTAATTCTGTTCAGAAGATTGCCATATCCGAACATCGCCATATCCGAACATCGCACCAGAGAATATGAAAAATTTGCCAATGCTTGCATTATTATTTTCTAAGTTTCTCTCAACCAGGGTTGGGAGGCAGCCATACAGAAGGCACAACACTCTCACTTGAAGAGAGGTGTCAGCCTGCATATAGAGAAACATTAGGTCCCACAAGATTTTGGACCAAGTTTGGTGCATCTGTGCCTGAAATGGTAAAAAACTTGGCTGGATGGCCGGGCCTAAAGAGTTGTGGTGAATGGAGTTAAATCCAGCTGGTGGCCAGTCACAGGTGGTGTTCCCCGGGGCTCAGTACAGGGGCTGGTTCTGTTTAATATCGTTATCAATGACCTGGACGAGAGGGTCGAATGCACCCTCAGTAACTTTGGAGCCATCACCATGTTGTTCTGCTTGAGGGTAAGATGGCCCTACAGAGGGATCTGGACAGGCTGCATGGATGGGCCCAGGCCAATGGTGTGAGGTTCAACAAGGCCAAGTGTCAGGTCCTGCACTTGGGTCACAACAACCCCATGCAGCGCTACAGGCTTGGGGAGGAGTGGCTGGAAAGCTGCCTGGCAGAAAAGGATCTGGGGGTCCTGGTTGACAGATGGCTGAAGATGAGCCAGCAGTGTGCCCAGGTGGGCAACAGCATCCTGGCTTGTATCAGGAATAGTGTGGCCAGCAGAACTAGGGAAGTTATTGTCCCCCTGTACTGGCCACTGGTGAGGCCCCACCCTAGAGTACTGTGTTCAGTTTTGGGCCCCTCACTACAAGAAAGACATTGAGATGCTGGAGTGTGTCCAGAGAAGGGCAATGAAGCTGGTGAGGGGTCTGGAGCACAAGTCTTATGAGGAGCGGCTGAGGGAGCTGGGGTTGTTCAGCCTGGAGAAGAGGAGGCTGAGGGGAGACCTTATGGCTCTCTACAGCTACCTGAAAGGAGGTTGTAGCCAGGTGGGGGTTGATCTCCCAAGTAACAAGCGACAGGACAAGAAGAAAGAGCTTCAAATTGTGCCAGGGGATGTTTAGATTGGATACTAGGAAAAATTTCTTCACTGAACAAGTTGTCAGGCATTGGAACAGGCTGCTTGGGAAAGTGTTTGAGTCACCATCACTGGAGGTATTTAAAAGACATGTAGGTGTGGGACTTCTGGACATGGTTTAGTGGTGGACTTGGCAGTGTCTGGTTTGTAGCTGGACTCGATGAACTTAAAGGTCTTTTCCAACCTAAATGACTCCATGAAATACTGCACTCAGCTCTGGGAAACTACTAGAAAGAGGGTGATAAATGGAAACGCATTCAGAAGAACAAGGACATCAAGCCAGTTATGATGAAGTTTAAAGTGTTTACACTTAGTGTTATCTCTTGGTGTACAACAGTGAGTGATATAATGAGTAAGAACTAACCTCATTTGAGTCAAGCACTGGCCTCACTAATTTTAGAGAAAACAGGATTTCATCTGATAAATCCACCAGTTGTTTGTTTTTGTTTTTTTTTTAAATCATGCTTTTATAATTGAAATAGGGTACGTAGAGGCTGAAAATAGAAGAATTTCAGCAGATAAAAAGTGAAAATACCTCACGTTAGATAGTACGAGTCATGACAGGCAGGTTTAGTCTGTTCTTTAATGATGCACTGAATGGTCTGGGCCTTGTTTTAGAAACTGTTCAAGGAACTTCTAAAGCAAGATCTTGTCTGTAAAACTTACCATAAGACATTTCCAGAAACGTAACCTTTATTTAGGAAGATTTTCACGTATTAGAAAAAAATTTAATCAATTGCACCCACTGGACTGGAGAGGTAGTAACCGCACCGTGCCGCTCTGCGCTGCTTGTATAGGCACATTCATCTGCTTGGTTGAGCAATAGCAGTGGGTCTCAAACTACGGAAGCACAGAAAGTTATCTTATGCTCCCTACCTCGGGGAAAAAGATGAACCCCAGAAGGAGCCAAACTCAGCAACTAAAGCGCTTGAGCCAGACAATTAAGATATGAAACTTTACAACCCACTAGCAGTGGTACAAGTTTGGTCTGTTCAGAGGCAGCGACTGAAAGTTACGCTTCAGAGAACAGCCTTATGTTTCAACAGTGGTTTTATAATGCCCATGAATGTCTGTCATTCACAATGAAAAGAAACAACACAAACAAAAATCACAACACAAAGCGCACACCTGAGAAAGTCTCTACGTAACGTTTAGTACTGAATATTTTAACACTGCCAATTATTTGGGAACTGTACTAAATGAAGATGTAACAGTCGCTTTCTCTGAAATCAAATTCAAAAGTCAGCCTCAAAGCTAAATCCCAGGTCCTGGCCGTGTAATCAGTCACAGCATCCGGCACCACCGCTCGTCCGTCACAGCCTGGGCGGCGGCAGGAAGAGATGGGTAAGACCGAGGCACTCGGGCAGCTCCGGAGCAAAGCTCAGCAAAGAGCAGATCACGCTTCGGGGGGGCACCCACGAACCCCTATGCAACCTCTCCTAGTCTCGAAAGCTATCTTACCGCACTCCTCATTAACGGCCTCCCCTAAAGAAGTCCCACCTACCTCAACAAAGCCCTGTCCGCGGGTCGGGGAGTGGGAACCGCTACGAACTGTCCCCACCACCCCTGCTGCGGCCGTAACTGTGTCACGGGCACGGACAGGCTCAGCCCCGCGACCCCTCCCGCCACCTCAGCCTCTCCCAGCCCCGGCAGTTCTCCGACCAGCCCGTCCCCTGCTCCAACAACGGCGGCCAAAGGGCCGGCGAGGGCCGAAGCGGCCGGAAGGCAGCCCATCCCTTCCGACGGCTGACCGCCGCCTCTGCCCGCGCTGACGGCCCCGCTGCGGCCCCCCCAGGCCGCCGCCCCGCTGAGGCAGAGCCGCGGGGACGACGCTGCGGCCGAGCCCGGCACAGACGAGGGCCGGGGTGCGGGTGGGCCGCAAGCAGCCCCCGGCCCGCCGCACCCCTCAACACCTCCCCCCCGTCCCCGGCTCCAGACCCCGCGGGCGGTCGCTAGCCGCCCCCCTCCCCAGCGCTGGCGGCGGCCCCGCCTCACCTGGCGGCTGCGGGAAGAGGGTCCTCGTCCGAGCGCGGAGGGGAGCGGCGGCGGCAACGGGACTTCCGGAGAGCCAGGGGCCGCCGCCCCGCCGGCAGGAAGGGCGTGGGCGAGACCATCCGCCGGGAGAGGCGGGGGGGAAGGGGAGGCTCGTCGCTTGGGCGGCGGGGCGGCAGAGCCCGCGCCAAGGCTCCGGCGGGGAGCGTGAGTTCCGCGCGTCCTCCCAGGGGTCTCGGCCCCCCCCCCGGGTGGGGGGTGAGGGGGATGTCAGGGTCTCGGGCTCGGCCTCGCTCCCCTCCACACACCCCCCCCCCGGCGGAGCGTTGGTACCGCGCGGTGCCGTCACCGCATTCCAGCGGCGGAGGGAGCGCCGCGTCTGCCCTTGTAAGGCAACGGCGGGAGTTTCCTGCTCGCCCGCCTCGGCGGGGCCGGGCGGGGCCTTGTCTCCTCGCCCCGCCCCGGTGCCGGGCTCCCCGGGCGCGGCGGGGCCCTCCCGCCGGTGCCACCCAC